>CANYBF010162338.1:0-23606 GCA_948192965.1 Dalechampia spathulata | reverse complement strand
AGTATAAAACTCAGTGGTGCTAAGAAACATAGATAAACATATACATTCAGAGCATCATAGAATCCATATCCAATCAATGCAATGAAATGCAATCATGCCTCACATTCCTTTTCCTCTTTCCCTCTTTCAATCACTCTTCTTTTCCTATCAATGTGCACATTTCCTTTCGCATACACTGGGTCTCTGTATGTACCGGTACTCATCTCCCGAAGGAGGGTATTAAACTGTACGGTGCTATGCACCCATTTCCTATTGTATGTCTCGAGACTCATCTCCCTTTTGGGAGGGCAATATCTATATGATTCCTTAAAGGAATCCGTTCTCATAATTGACCCAGCGTGCCCAGAGCATAGCTCTGCACTCATCACTCTCCTTTTTACTCTCTTTTCTCTATTCATTCTCCTTTCCCAATGCATGTTTGTATTGTATAAGCATCATTTCCACATATCCAATCATTAAGAACATGGCATAGAGAATTATCACATATAAGACCTTGCTTCAATTCCAAGCTAGCAATGGGAACCATAGAAGAACCAACTAACATAGACTTAGCACAAACCTGTAAATAGAGCTACTTCTAGCACACGTCTTCCTCTCCAAGCAACCTCTAGTGTAAGCTTCTAACCTTGACTCGATCACTCGCTAACTTCTATTCCGTGTTCTCGCACGTTCGGGACGCTACGGTATATTAAGTAGGATTTACTGTAGGGTTTTAGGAAGGTTTAAGCTTAAGGAAAGGGAAGAAAACTCATAAAAACCGTTCTGTTTTCTTTCTTAAAAAGTCAAATTAAAGTCGCGTACGGCCGTACGGACATTGGTACACCCGTACCGACCCCAAAAGCCTGACAAACCTAAAAACCTGCGAGTTATGGTACGGCCGTACCACCTTCTGGTACGCCCGTACGGGTACTGTTCATCTGACAAACTAAAAATTTCCTGCGAGCAATCTGATTTCCTGCGAGTTACGGTACGGCCGTACACCCCTCTGGTACGCCCGTACGCACTCGAGGCCCTCAAATCCCTGTTTTTGCTAGCCTCGTACGACCGTACGGCCAACCCGTACCCCCGTACCACTCCCTAAAATCACACAACCTGCCTTTTGGCAAGCCAAACTCATCTGTAACGCTCCCAAACCTCCTAACTAACCTGATACACACTACCAACATACACAAGCCGTCCCTCATCCAACCGAGAAGACACGCTTCCCAATAAGGCGACGACACACAACCAAATTAATAACATATACACATCAAGTTTTAGCCACATATTCAAGCATAAACACTTAATCATCATGCTCACTTCCATTAACATACATTTTCATATAATCATCAGCACATCATAGCCACTAATTGCATACATACACATATATATACACGTCTACATACATACATACATCCTAACAATCATACGTATACGTACAAACTACTAGGGTCCTAGACGCGGGCGTAACAGATCATTGGAAGTAAAATATTTATTTGTGTAAGTTAAAGGCTTGAGAAAGGATGATTGTGTTTTAAGTTTATGTTAATTTATTTAGTTTAATTAACTATGAAGTTATATAATAAAAAGGAATTGACATAAGTAGAATTAAGGAGCTTTTATGAGAAATTGGTATAAGTAAAATTAATGAGATTTTTAATCATATTAAGTTGAATAACAAGTCTCATACGGTGTTGAAGCCTCACCGGATTCTTAAAGATATTTAAATAGGTTTAAAACAAAAATAATATGGATGTTGGGTTGGTTAAAATGAAATGACATAAGCTTTAAAGTATAGTAAAGAGTACGGCTAAATTATAAATTTAGGATCTTAAGTGATTATGAATTTGATATATATATATATATATATATATATATATATATATATATATCAAATTCATATATATATATATATATACGTATAAGAGGTTTATTGAGGTAATTTATGAAAGAATGTTATGATAGAAAATAATTATGTAACAATAATAAAATATATAGATTAAGAAAACTATATATAAATATGAAAAATGAATTTGTTTTAGATTAAGGTGTTTTTTTTAGGATAAATCAAATTGGAAGTTTTGATGCTTAAGAAATTATATAGATGATGAATTTAGTTTGAAATTATTCTAGTTTTAAAAAAAACTAATTAATAATAAAAATAACATATATATAATTATATGAAATGAGTTTAGGTTATAATTATATTTTGGTGAGGAAAATTACTGTTTTCATTATTAATATTTATAGAGCAGATATAAAATGAAAAAAAAATAGTTTAATTAGATTATTTAGGATAAGAAAATGATAACTACTTTTGATAATTTTAATATTAATTATGATGATATAATGTTTTGTTTTTAAGCAAATAAATAATGGAATTAAAATAATCTAAGGTTATAAACCCATAAAATGTTATTATTGAGTTTTCAAAATAAATAAATATTAAGATGGGATTTTAATAAGGTTTTTGTTATATTAAATAAAATAGTTTTGTGTTAGGTTATGATTATTCGAATCACATGACATTAAATAGAGTTATATATTATTGAGAATAATAAAGTTTTATGTGGTATTAATTTATTTAATAATTAGTAGAAAGAATAATAAGAATGTTAAAAGTGAATTAATGGAGATAATTATAGAATTAATTTTAGATCATTATGTAATTATTTATTAACGACATTATAGGATGTACATTATAATATTAAATGGATATTTAGCTACTAAAGAAGCAGTTTTACGATATGTGTTTCTATTTTAGGCATTTTATATAAATAATAGTAATAATAATAAAGTTAAAATTGAGACTTTAATTCAAGTTAAAATATTATTTAAACAGATAACTAGTGATAATAGTTTTAGGGTATTAAAAAAATAAATACTTATTAAATATAAAGAAGTTATATTAGTAATGCTGGGATAAATAAAATCAAATGATTTAAAATGATTAAATAAGTTATTATTAAGATGAATTATGAATGCTATTGATTTACGTTATAAGTAGAAATATAAGAAAAATAAAAGATGAATTTAATTTCTAATAAAAGATTAATATTGATTGTGAAAT
Organism: Dalechampia spathulata; assembly: GCA_948192965.1. Lineage (NCBI taxonomy): Eukaryota > Viridiplantae > Streptophyta > Magnoliopsida > Malpighiales > Euphorbiaceae > Dalechampia > Dalechampia spathulata. Next base: position 20,557 of record CANYBF010162338.1, on the reverse strand, counting down.
AGGTAAATCAGTGGAAAATATTCACGTATCATCGAAGGATATTAACAAAGGGAAGGACATACTAGGTTTGTGCTAGATTATCTAAAGTCCTCGATCATTAAATAATCAAAGGGGTAAAGGTTTGGTAATGCATTTGCATTACAACAATTTAATTTAATTATGCCTTTTATATGTACCATGAACATAAAACATTTAACATATACATGACATAGCATGACATGGTGACATAAGAAGAAAATGAATATGATGTGATATGAGAAAAAGACTAAATGATCATGCTGGGCATAATGATATAAATTCTTACGGGAATAAAATAGTATATTATCATGAGATAACAGAAATGGAATTTAATGAGCTCATATGTTCATAATTAAAATTATAGTATAATGAAAGACCCAGTAAATGCGCATTAAAAAATATGATGTACGAGGAATAAGAGGAAGAATGCATAGCATAAATGCATTCTCATAAATACGCACTGTTCATAATTCATGACATATAACATACTATGATTTGATTTCATAATATGATTAAATAATGCAACTGTACTTGAATATTAATTTTGATTGAAATGTTATCATAGTCATGCTAAATAATGCATACCTTTATGACATGTTATGAAGATGAAATATGTTTGTTGTTTGACATGTTTGACATAATGATTTCTTGGCATCAATATTTTGTGAAATATAAATGTTTTAAATTTTAACTAGCATCACTAAGTTTATTCTCAGCATTTGTCAATTGATAAACGCAGGACCAAGCAAAGTTGTAGAAACGGAACCTCAGAAAAACAGCTGGACATATCAACAGTTTGTTGGTAAATGGTTTAAGTATTCCTTCAGACTTCTATCATTATAAATCATCGTGCAACTATTTAAATAAAGTACTCTGGCAGTCAAATCAGAAAGTTTGGTATAATTAAAGAAATGTAAAATAGGAATGTGTGTGTTGTAACTTCGATGTTATAATCTAGAACAATAAATGGTTTGATTAAATATGAGCTACATGGTGGTAATTTGTCTATATATCTATATATATAAAAAAGTAAAAATAAAATAAAAATAATAAAATAATAAAATTTTTTTTTATGGAATATATGAGATCCTTTGTAAGATAATTATTAATTTCCTCGCTTAGGAAATTACTAGTTATTCTACGGGAGCATGTTATGCAGAAAAGTCATGACGCTCTTAAGATTTAATATAAATTTATTATTTTATGTTAGATCCATGATTTTGATGTGTGTATTTTATGTGAGTCAATTTAAGTTATTTGCAAATTAAAACTATTTTTCTGTGTGTGGTACGAGCATACCACTATTGGTATGGGCGTACCACTTATGTTTATTGTGTGATACAGCCATACGGCTGACCGTACCCAGTCAGATTTACTTTACTGTATGAGGTACGGGCATACCAGTGTTGGTACAGGTGTACCAATTCTTTGTGTTGTGTCGTACAGGCATATAGCTGACCGTACCAAGTTAGCTTTGTTTTCTTGAGTTTGGTATGTGCGTACCAAGAGTTGGTATGGGTGTACCGTTGCTCGCAGGAAATTTTATTTGTCAGGAAAATTATTTTGATACGGGTGTACCAATAGGTGGTACGGTCGTACCTAGTTCCTGCATGTTTTTGAATTGTGCCTTTTTAAATCGGTACAGACATTCCATGTTTGGTACGGTCGTACACGACTTCCCAGAAAGGCTATAAACCCTTTCTAACGGATTTATTTTTAAAAATAATATACTTTGTCTATTCATTTTCTAATGACTAGTTTTATAGAGCAAAGCATCCTTTGAGCTTCAATCTTCAATTACAAGTAAGTCTACTTATTGTATTGTGATTTTAGCATTGTAAACTCTATTTGTATTGTATTCCCACAACCTATATGTTAGGTTTTGCAATTGTGGGTTGGTGTGAGATTAATGCTTGAAGTATTAACTTGTATTTGAGAGTTTAATTGTTGTGAAATTGTAATCATTGTAAAGGTTTAAGTGTGAAGCTGAAAACACTAGAGTTAGGATTCAATTGAAAAATCATTTATTGTATTAATTATGATTATGATTAGTGGAACCCTAGGTGGAATATTTAGGAGAAGTGGACGTAGATAAGAGTTAGTGCTGAACCACTATAAATTGTACACGTGTTACCATACTTACGCAGGGATTTCATTTTAGCTAATAAAAAAATTTATTTCAAATTTATTTTTACAAAAAATAATTATTGTTTTTGTAAAAATTTCATAAAAATCACTTGATATTGCTGTAAAATATAAAATAAAATTTATCATTTTTTTAAAAATATAAAATAAAATTTATTATTTTTGTAATTACCTTTAAAATATTTTGATAGTTGACATATATACCAATAAGTTATATCTTATTTTTAGAGAGCTCATCTCATGAATAATGAATAATGGAAATGAAAGTTTTTTTTACATTTTTGAAGGATTTAATTTTAGTTTTTTAAATAAATATTCATGTTAAAAGAAAAAAATACTTGCAAAGAATTGAACTAGTTGATGAATTAAAATGCGGATTGTTTTAAATTATTCATTGAAGTTAATTGTCATTCTATTCGGTAATGATTTCTGGCAACCCTCCAGCAATACCAACTGTTGCAAAATTTCCAACTTTGCTACAACATTCCTTCCTGTAACTCTTGCAGCAACCCCCAGTTTCCCTCTTGTCCAAGCTCATCCAATGGACTGTTGCTGTTGTTCTCCTTGTCGTTGTCCTTTCAGAATCATTCTGGTCCTCAGGCCTCTCATCGATGCATGATTCAACAGTTTTTGTTGAAGAATTATCATCTTCAATGTGAATACTCACATGGTCTTTACCGCATTGATGAGAGTGGCAATGACCGTTGTTTCTGGTCATCTTTTGGGCTGCTTCTTCAGAATCGGTAGAATGGTTTGCATGGTTAGAGTTACAGGTTCTGAATTCCTGAGGCGAATTGCATGCATTTTTGACGTTTCGGCTTGAGCGGCAATGCTTATGTTGGTGAGAAGAGTTGTCATTATCACATTTCTTCGTATGTGTTGAGCCTGATGATGATGATTTGCAGCATTTTTTGCCATGTTTGTGGGTTCCTTGTAGAAGAAGCATGCTATTCAGGATCACAAGCAAGCACGTGCCGACATCGGCAAGAACAGCTGCCCAAACATAGGGATGACCAGAAAATGCCAAGGCAAGGATAGCAGACTTGGTAGAAATTGACAAAATGACATTCTCAATTACTTTCCTGTGAGCTTTTCTAGCAAGTTTGATGAGTTGAGGTACTTTTCTGATATCATTTGACATAAGAATTACGTGGCCTGTTTCTGTTGCTAGTGCTGAACCTGAAATTCCCATGGAAATGCCAATATCAGCTGCTGCCAATGCAGGTGCATCATTCACACCATCTCCGATCATCGCTGTCGTCCCTCCCTGCTTGAATTCGTCGATAATCTTTGCCTTGTCTTCTGGTAAAAGTCCTGCTTGCACTACTTCAAGAGCATGTCCTAGCTGAAAACATCATTATTGATTTTAAAAACATACACTTTTCGTACAGGATCAGGATTTTGAAGATCGTAATGACAAGCTATATGACTTTTAATTTCCAGGGCTTTGAGGGATCAATTCAGAATACCAAGCAAAGTAGAAAAGGATGAAAACCTGATCCTGAGCATGCATTGCTGCTTCTTGGCAATCTCCTGTTAGCATAGCAGTTTTAATGCCCAACAATTTCAGCTCAGTGATCGCCTCTGAAACACCGGTCCTGCAGGTATCAGACAGGCTGAAAGTTCCAGCAAGTTTTGCCCCAGAAAATACATATCCGACGGTCTTCCCTCTCCTGGTATGATCCATTTCCAGCGTTGACGGAACTAGAAATTTTAAACAGCACAGAGTTAGAACACAATTGTTAATCGGATTCAAATCAAACATCATAAGTAATTAAAGCAAAGGTAAGACTTCTACTCGTTTCACATCCTGCTCGGAGACCAATATTTCTATTCCCGATATAAATTTCCTTGCCATCAATTTTCCCAAGGATTCCTTCTCCAGGGTAGTTCTGAAATTCTACAACATTCTCAGGATTCGGTTCTATAGAAAGACTTTTCCCGTAGTTAACAAGTGCAACTGCCATTGGATGACTTGACTTGCTCTCAATGCTCGACACCCTGTTAAAAAGACATAACAATTCCCACCAAGCGAAATTTACAAACAATCTTCAAGATTCCAGTGAAAAAAATAAACATGTCAGACAATAAAACTTCCTCACCAGGAAACCAAAGTATCAAGACTAATATCTTCACAAACAGACTGGAAATCTGAGACCAGAAACTCCCCTGTGGTAATCGTACCAGTCTTGTCGAAAGCCATGACCTTAATCCTGGAAATGGTTTCCAGAAAATCTCCTCCTTTGATTAAAACACCAGAGGTTGCAGCCTTTGTAAGAGCACAGAAAGTTGCCACAGGAGTGGAGAGGATTAGAGCACATGGGCATGCGCTTACTAGAACGACCAATGATAAGTGAAACCAGCGGTTTCTATCATGAAATTTGAGTGCTAGAGGAACTACTGCCAAGCTTACTGATGCAAGTATCACAGCTGCAAAAGTTCAACCATCAAACCACAATACATTACAGCTCTCACCAAATAATAGATCTCTAATCATCCCAAGTATCGAATCTAGATTTATTTCATTTCAGCATCTGAATTTTACCTGGAGTATAATACTGAGCACATTTATCTATGAACTTCTGAGCTTTAGATTTGCTCTTATGAGCTGCTTCCACTAACTTTGCCATTTTGGCTACTACACAGTCCTCAGCCAAAGCTGTTGTTTTAACATTGATGTAACCTGCAAATTCAAACCCAACCATCAGCACAAAAGCATTCCAAAACCTTTTTCTGACGTAAAGAATGATCTCCGACAGATTCTAGAAAAGACGAGAAATGAAAGACGACATCACCGTTAAGATTGATCGTTCCGGCCCAGACAGTTGAATCTTTTTGTTTAGGAACTGGAAATGATTCTCCAGTCAAAGTTTTCTCGTCAACTTCACAGTTGCCATCTACAACAATTCCATCAATCGGAATAACTTCACCAGTTTTAATTGCAAGAATTGTGTTTAACTTTACTTCATCAGCATCAACTTCCTCCCCAGTTTCAGCTATGACTGCCTTTTGCGGACTTAGGTTCATCAATGATGACATTACTGCATTTGCCTGATATCAAATTTTTTACTATTAGAACAGATTTAATTATTATTATTATTATTATTATTTAAGATTAATTACTCAAACTTAAACATGCATAATTACAAATTAATATCAACTAAATCCATTAAATTCGATGATTATATTGACATAATCCTACATATTATAATATGTAATCTTAAATGAACTTGAATTAATAGGTAGGATTGTAAATCAATTACTTACATTATATAATATGTATTCAATTGATTTAAAACGTAATCCAGTAAATTAATGCTAAATAAAGAATACATATTTAAACTAAAATTCAAGAAATATAAAAATATAAAAATAAAATAAGATGAAAGACCTTATGGCCTGCCCTAGACTCGAGCCATTCTGCAATTGTAAACAGAAACACAATGAAACCTGCTTCAACATAATCCTTCATAGCAATGCTCCCAATCACTGTCAAACACAGCAACTTCCATTATGTTCAACACTATATGCAAGATGGTATATATATATATATATATGCATATACATGCATGCATATACATCAACGTAATTGGAGTTGATTAAAGAAAAAGGCTGATTTATACACATTATAAATTTTCAGTTATATTTATCCAGGTGTCAAAACTTTCAATTTTGATATCAATAAAATATTTTAATAATATTTTTGTGATCTAAATGTTATTGAAATTCAATTTTCATTGTATTAACTATAACTGAAAATTTATATTAATAAAAGATTTTTTAAAAATTTACATTTATATTATAAAAATATGATCGATGGTCCTCTAAATATGATAGATTTTTTTCATTTTATTCTTTCTATTTTAACTTATTTCATTTTAACACCTCAACTTATTTATTTATATAATTTATTTTCATTTAAGATGTATATAATACATATATTATATTTAAATTATTAACTTCTAAATTTATTATTTTTAATAAAAAAAATTAAGATGTTTAAATGATAAAAACTAAAAAATTATAATAAATTTATGTATTTAAAATATATAAGCAAAATTAGAAAAAAACATTTGAATATCATATAAAATCTGATAATTGAAATCCATAATTATATATAAAAAACGATAATTCAGATATCCTTTGTAGTTAAAAGTAAATTAATTTCTACATAAGTTTCCATAAAGAAGAGTGGAAAGAATAATGGTGGGTCAATTATATAAATGAAATATATAATATAGCATTATGTAAATTGGGAAGAGAGATACAAGGGAAGCTTAATATAATATAATAACATGGTGATAAGATCAAATGGAGACCCTACAAATTTCTGCCTTCTGACATGTAAAGCCCTAAAATTAGAATTGCTTAAACTTGAAGCAAATTCTAATTGAAATTAAACTTGTTATGTGAATGTGATTTGTTTAAAGGGCCAAAATTCATAAAAAGTTCAAAAGAAAAAGAGAGAAAGCAGCAAGCAAACCCATTAATTAAATATATTATTTCTATCTACCCACTTCTCATTTTCTTCATTTTTTTATTTTTCTTTTAAGTAATAAATTGAAATTTTTGATTTGATAAATACGATAAAATTACAATCATCGAATATATTTAAAATATATTGAAATTAAATATTGATTATCCTCATTGAATTTTATGAATAGTAGTTGTAATGTAGAAAGTAGAAGAGAATCAACATCTTGGGGAAAGATATGTAAAAAAGGAATGCTTTTACCATTAATGGAGAAAGGCGAAAAGCATCAATCACGATAAAGAAATAAGAAAGGACAAAAACTAAAGATTCTCAAATCTTGATCAATAAACTAATATCATTTTCTTGTATCAAGAAAATGATATCATTCATATTTAAAGTAAAAATGTCGTAATAATATCAAAATAAAATGATAAAAGATTTTTAAAATATAAAAAAATTACAATATATTCTATCGTAATTTTAATGGAATGATAAGGAAATGTAATTAATACAGAAATGAGTTCTAATAATTTCGAAAAAAAAGAGGGTAAATCCTGAAAAGAATAATTAGGTACCTGCTATGAGGAGAAGAATATTGGTATCAAGTCTGAAATGAGAAAGGGAAGCAATGGCTTTGAAGATGATTGGAGGAATGGCAATGGCGACAGCAGCAACGGCAAACCATTGGAGAGGATTATACAGATACTTGAACAATGAAACTATAAGCAATGCTCCACAAGCCATTGCAAATGGACTTGGCCATTTCTTCTGGTAGCTTGTCTCTCCTTTCACTCTAATATTTGCTTCTAGCCTTGCTTGATTCAGGGCTTTCACTGCCATTATCAACACCATTATTAATTACCGGGTTCATTTTATGTTTTATAATAATATTATATTATTTTTAAATCTTTATGAAAATAATAATTTTTCTCGTAAAATTTTCTGAAATTTATATATTAAATTTTTAAAAATGTCAGAGAATCGAGATTTTACCAATTTGAAGCTGGGAAATGAGGAGGGTATCATGAACAACGATGACGGTTCTAGTTGGAACGATCACTGAAATCTCTTTGACACCATCAAGGGACTTGAGGATATTTTCTATCAATGGCACTTCTGAAGAACAGCATAGCCCCAGCACGTCAAAGTAGCTTTTTTCATACTTCTTTCCTGTCTTCTTTTTCTCTTCAATCACTGACATTTTCCTTTTTCTCCTTTCCTTCTCGATTTCTCTGCAAAAACATCAAAACAACAAATCATATGCTTTTCATTTTCAATAATTTATGAATCACTAATTAATTAAATTCAAGAATATAAAGAATATATGAATGAAAAACGGTTTTAGAGGAAAACCCTTTTGTATGGGATTGAGAAAGGTTCATGAGAAACACATGAAGAACAAGAAGGAATTAAAGAAGAACATATATTATAGAAGGATGAGTTATTTGTAAGGCGAAAAATAGCATGCATGCATGTATATATTGCATGATAGTGATACAAATAGATTTCTTATATATGTATGCATATATATACACACAAAAATATGTATGTATGTATACATGAAACACCCACAAAAGATGGAAAGAGAGAAAACCAAACCTTAGTAAGAAATTCTTTACCTCTACTTAGAGAATTAAATTTGATAGAAGATGTGAAGCTATGTGTGTGTATATATAGTGTGTATATATAGTGTGTATATAGTATATAATATATAAGTGGAGAATTGAGGTTGAAAGGGTGGGGTTTGAGCAATAAGATGCATTTGTGGGTTGGCATTCGCATGACGTATATCTAAAAGAATAATTTCTGCTATTTACAAAATAATTATTGAAAATTTGATATATTTTTTCATTTCATATTAAATTAATTAGAGTTTCATAACATGTATTGCACTTTAGTATAATTTTTTTGACTCGTTATTTTGTAATAATTTTATATTTTATTTTTTCAAATCTTTTATCATAATAATATTTTCTATAATTTTAAATTAATATTTGATATTTAAGCATTATATACTTATTTAAAAAATATTTTTTATATAATGTTTTCATCAATTCATTTACCAAAAACTGAAAGCAAATGTTTATTTATCTATTTGATAGCAAGACCTCTTTATAGACTGCATTTTTTATCTATGTTGGTTCCTTCCTTTTTAGATCATTCTTTTTGACTAATACATTTATTATTAAGCTTGAAATCCCTCTTGATAATGCAACATATAACTATTCATGTGAAAAAACATCTTTTAATAAGTATACTCTTACATTTAGTATTATTTGTCCCTGTGACTTATTTATAGTCATTGCAAAACATAATCATACTAGAAATTGCTTCTTTTTCAATTGGAACGGATATCATTTATTTTTTGGTGGATTCAGTGGTATTCTTAATAGTAATACATGTTTATTAGCATGTTGCCTAGCTATTATTTTAGCATGTATGATATTTTTTTCAAATCTTTTATATACCATTTGAGTTCTATTGCACAATCCATTTGATACATCCAAATTCTTTAAAAGTATTATTGGGCAATTAACTTTCAATTGTAGTTTATGCAGTGTGATTTCATTCGGTTGCAAGCTATTTAAAAATTCTTCTTGATAATTGATGTTGACATCATCAACTGCATAGTCATAGCTAAGGTACACTTGAGTCTCTCCTAGGAACATATCTATCATAATCTGATTCAGTTTATCCATATATTCATTCTTCGTTGCCAATATTGCATGGTTTATCATGTATTCTAATGATATCGAGTTCTCAGCAAAATCAGGAAACACATTTTATATCAATAACTTCTCACATGAATCTTTTACATCATCTTGTACCACCATTTCATCTAGTATGATTATATTTCCATTATGAGTTGCAAGCTCTTCCCCATCCCTCACTCTTTGTAAGAAATCATTAAAGGTTACATCTGATCTAGCTCATATGTTATTTGTCAATTTGAGCACTTCCATTTTATTCCAAAGATATGATATTACCGGACTTGCATTAACTATTTTTTACGTTGTTTTTTTAAAGATCACTGACAATACCTATCTAACGTCACTTCTAAATACCATCACTTTTCCACCGAATGGATCATTGTTGTTCATTATATCTCTGAGCATTCTATCAACTATCTTCACTGCATATTTCTTAGTCATTGGTGCTTCATCCCGTATAATCATACTGGCTTTGCATAACAACATTGCTAAGCCACTCTGCTTTGATATGCCACATAATGTTATTTCTGTTGGATTAAGTGGAATGTTGAATCTAGAGTGTATGGTCCTTCCTCCTAACATTATTAATACTACTACACCTGAAATTATTGTTGCTAGAGCTATATTTCCTTTTAATCTTAGATTAGTCAATAATGCTTGATATAAGAAAGTCTTCATTGTACCTCCTGGTCTATCCATAAAAAATATCTCAATACGTCTTAAGTTTAGTTTATTCATTATCATCATATATGCATATTTTTATTCTAAATTAAGCTTTAACATTGCATCAATGTCTTCTTATGGCATTTGTACTGCTATCTCCTTTGCAATCTCTCTATTATTGATCTCCATTTGACTAAAATTGAGACTTTCTTTTGTAAGCAGATAATAACTTTTCACATTCTTACCTATGCTTATCAGGTGCTTTTGGATATCACTCAAAGTGCAAGTTATTTGTGTTTCTATCGAGTTCTCGTGCATTTTAACATAATCTTTATCCATCGATTCAAAATTATCTTCCCATAGTTTTTTGACATTTATGGGCTCACAATACATTAATAATGTTACGAACAATCTTTTTAACTCCGATGGCATCTTGAGTATTATTGCCTCATTCATGCATTCTTCTATGATCTTATTTGATTAAAGCAACCCCCTCATTATAGCAGCTTCCTTAAATATCAGACATTACATACCATTTACTGTAAGCAAGTCCACTCTTGATTTTAGGGTATGGTTTTGAGTGTCGAAAAACATAGAGAAGTTCAAATCACAAATGATCCAGTCACAAAAGCTTATTATGTTAATGCAAAAGGTACTTCTACTAGGCTAAACAAAAATAATCGATATTGCAGTCACTGCAAGATGATAAGGCACACAAAGGATACATGTTTCCAGATCAAGGGGTACCCAGAATGGTTCAAAGGTAACAAAAAGGGGAAAGAACGAGCAAACCATACCAGTGATATCTATGAAACACCTTTGGAATCACCAATTCAATCATGCAACCCGGAACTCACAGCTATCATTCAGAAGGAAATCAGTAAAATCCTAAGCAATCCGCCCTTAAATGAATCTACAGGATGTGTTGGTATGTCAGGTACGGATTCTACTTACTACTCAATAAATTTAACATATAATGTAGGTATTTGGATTGTTGACACAGGTGCTACTTCTCACATGTGCCATGATTTCAACCTGTTTCATGAAATCACTTTACTCAATCAACTAATACCAGTCACTTTACCTGATGGATTTATACAGCATGCTACACATAAAGGGAACATTCTTTTAAGTCCTGATCTTATTCTACATGACACCTTTTTTATGCCAGAATTCACATACAACTTACTGTCAGTTCACAAGTTAACCAAAACCACAAACACCTACATTTCTTTCTATTCTTCTTTTTGTAATGCGCAAGACTTGAAAACCCACCATACTTTACTGAGAGAAAAAATACAGAAGGGTTTATATGTTCTAACACATCAAAAGGAGAAGGTTCATGCTAGCCAAGACCAACATGATATGGAATTATGGCACAAGCGTCTGGGTCACACCTCTAAGAATAAAATCCTTCATATATCTAGTCTTTTGCTTTCTGCTAATATGGAACTACATGTTTGTGATGTTTGTCCTTTAGCCAAGCAACAACGTTCATCATTTCCTAAAAGTGTTATCTTAACTAAGGATATTTTTGAATTGATACATATTGATCTTTGGGGGCCTTATTTTGTCAGATCCATTTCAGGTGCTTCCTATATACTTACACTAGTTGATGATTTCTCTAGATATACCTGGATATTCATGCTAAAAGATAAGATAAACATTCATACCATCATAAAACACTTTCTTTCATATGCCCAAAATCAGTTCAATAAAAAAGTCAAAATAATACGATCTGACAATGAAACCTAATTTGTTAACAGATCTTGTCAAACATTGTTTCATGAAAAAGGTATCATTCACCACAAAACTTGTGCCTATAACCCACAGCAAAACGGAGTTGTAGAAAGGAAGCACAAACACCTGTTACAAATAGGAAGAGCCTTGATGTTTTAGTCACAGTTATCAAAAATGTTTTGGAGTAAGGCACTTCTTATGGCAACACACATAATAAATGTACTACCCAGCAAAATCATCAAATGGCAGACACCATATAAAATCCTACATAAACAGGAACCAACATACTCAGATCTCAAAACCTTTGGATGTCTTTATTACATTTCAAATGTTAACCCTTTTAAAGATAAGTTCAATGCTAGAGCCAGCAAGTGTGTGTTTTTGGGGTATGCAGATGGCATTAGGGGATATAAAGTGTATAACATGTTGCAACAAAAGATAATCATGTCTAGGGACATTGTATTTCATGAACATATATTTCCATATCAAGCAGAAACCAAATGTACTGGTCATGTCTTTCCTCTACTTATTTTTGATCATGATATTTAGAATCAAATTGAATTAGAAACAGAACCTGAAGACGAGACTACCCAAGCTGAAACAGAACCTGAACCTAGAAGAAGTACATGCATTAGAACCAAACCACCTTGGCTTAATGATTTCGCTGCACATTGCATACATTCTTCTTTCTTATCTACATCACCTGAATACACAAAAGATTTTATGAGAACTATAGCACTTGCGTCACAAGAAAATGAACCTCCATCTTATGCTAAAGCTAAAGAGGACAGTAAGTAGATTCAGGCCATGAACAATGAACTGCATGCTTTAGAATCAAACGACACATGGATACTAACAAGTTTACCTGCAGGAAAGAAACCAATTGATATAAAATGGGTTTATCACATTAAGTATTTGGCAGATGGAACAATGGACAAATACAAGGCACAACTACTGGTAAAAGGTTACAATCAGAAGCAAGGGGTGGATTATAATGACAATTTCTCTCCAGTGGTAAAAATGGTAATAGTCAAGCTATTATTAGCAATTGCAGCAGCAAAAAACTGGCATATACATCAGTTAGATATCAATAATGCCTATCTACATGGATCAATAAAGGAAGAAATATACATAACACCTCCTGAAGGTTATATGAAAGCTCTACCAGGGCAGGTATGCAAATTACAAAAAAGTTTGTATGGTCTTAAACAAGTAGGCAGGCAGTGGAATAAAGAATTCACTATGAAAATCTGTCAACTCGGATTCAAACAATCACAGGCAGATCACTATTTTTTTTCAAAGGAAGATCAGAATTCTTACTTGGCCTTAATAGTGTACATTGATGATGTTTTAATAGCAGGAGAAAGAGAAGAGGATATTACCAAAGTTAAACAAGCTTTACACGAGGCCTTCATTATCAAGGACATGGGGCAGGCATGTGATTTCCTTGGTTTGGAAACCGCAAGATCTCAGCAGGGAATATATGTCAACCATAGGAAGTATATTAGAGACATCATAAATGAGACAGGTATGGAAAAGGCAAATGGGAGCAATTTTCTTTTCCCAACAAGTTTAAAATTGAAATCAGACGAAGGAGAGCTCTTACCTGACCCAAGCAGATACCGGCGGTTAATTGAAAAGTTGCTATACTTAAACTTCACCAGACCAGATATCACATACTCCTCACAACACTTAAGCCAGTACATGTAGCAATCGAGGAAGCCACATTTGGATGCAACTTTACATGTGGTTCGATATCTAAAGAGATTCCCTGATTAAGGTATATATTTTTCCTCTAATAACAGTTTCAAACTCAAAGCATACTGTGACTCAAATTGGGCCTCCCATCTCACAACAAGGACCTCTTTGACTGGGTATTGTGTGTTTATCAGATCAGCTCCTATTTCCTGGAAGACAAAAAACAGGCCATAGTTAGCCGATCCACAGCAGAGGCCGAATATAGGAGCATGGCATCAACGGCTTGTGAATTAAAATGGATTTCTTACCTCTTAACCGATTTTTGAGTGTCTGTCCAACTACCAGCTGACCTGTATTGTGATAACCAAGTTGTGCTGCACATCGCCAAGGATCCAGTATATCACGAAAGAACAAAGCATATTGAAATCGATTATCATTTGATAAGGGATTTGGTGAAAGAAGGGTTCCTACGCTTATTACATGTAAAGACTCAAGACCAGATTGCAAACTTACTAATAAAAGCCTTAAGTTCAACGACTCATCTAAAGCTTTTTTCCAAACTGAACCATTTGAAGCACTGGCAGAAGGAAGATGTTTTAGTTTGAGGGGCGGCTGATGGAATTCTAGGGTAATGGAAAGGATGTTATTGTGAGGTGGATGCCATGGATTTGTTTGTTATTTTAAAAACCAAAAGAAAGGGACCAGATTGTTTAGAGCTTTCTAGAATATGGACAGCTGTACAACAACAATTCTGTATATAACAGAATGTAGAGCAATACAATATGTATGAGAAATAAAACACAAAAATACAGTATTTTCAGCAAAATTCTTTGTTTGGAAAGAGGGAGGGAAATAGGCAACAAAAAAAAAGAACTTATTTTCTATTCTTCTGAATCTTTATATGGAGGAAAATTAATTTTTTTTATTTTTTATTTTTATTTTCTTTTCTTTTTATTTTTGTTCCTCATCTTCAAATACAAGAAGATAAAATAAGAAAAGGAAAATAAACTTTTTTATTTTCTTTCTTCTCTTAATAAAGTTTCCAGACAAAAAGACAAGTGAAATTAAAATAAACATAAAGTAAATATTTATAAAAATTTAAATAAATTTAAATTAAACCCATGTCAAATTTCAAAAATATTATTTTTATAAATATTTTTAAAAAATTCATTATTTTTACAATTTTTATAAAATTTCTTTTATTTTTTGATAAAATTTATATCATGATAAATATAAATAAGTTGAATCATAGTTAAATATCATAAATGTTCATGTATTGTATGTATGTGAAAGATCTTACATTATAAGTACGAATAGTTATACATTATTTTACAAATAATTATATATTTTTGAAAAAAAAAGAAGAATATGTATTTTTTTTAAGGAAAAAAAAAGGATTGGTTGATCATGGGAGAGAGAAGAATAATGGGTGGTGATCGTGGATGAGACATAAGCAAAGTGGAGACTCATTTAATAATGAATATAATTGGAATCCACATATGAATCCACATATACACATATGCTTTTGTTTTATTTGGCTCTAAATCTGACCATATATTTCCATTTGATCATTTTTTAATCCATCCATATTTATCTTTACAATTTGCCTTTCAACTTTTCCAGAAATAATAATTTTATTCTATTACTTTAATTCCTCAATGTGTGATTGAGTGGTGGTTAGTTGGTAATCATGGTCATGCACATAACTATAAACTATAATGCTTAATGATGTTTATATACATAAATGAACAAGAATTATTAAAAAAATCATTATTATATTATGCTAAACTACAAAAAAAAAAAATAATAATAAAAGAAAATTACTCCATCTAGTATGTTTATTATAATTTTTTTATTCTTTTATGTTTTATTTCAATGCTCGATATTATTATCATCATCATAATCATATAATATAATATTTTTATAAACAAATTTATTTTTAATATTTTCCAAAATTTGGGATATAAATGATATTAATTTATTTAATTGTATAGAAAAGAATATCTTTGAAAATAGATGGGGTGGGTGTAGAAGCAATATTTGATACCTTTGGAATGTGCATATGCAGTGAGTAAATTGTGAGTGATGAATTAAAGTTAATGGAAGAATATTGAAACTTCACTCTTTTTTATTTAATTTATCTTTTTGGGAACCATTTTGATTAATTTCTATATTTTATTTATTTATTTATTTATTTTGGGATGATTGCAGAAATAATTGCAAGTTCTGAAAATTGAGCTGTGGTAATTGCATAACAAAATATTACATGTTTTCTTTATTTAAATAATTATTAAACTCAAAATTTTGATTTTTTTTAAAAAAAATAACTTTACATATTTAGCATATATGGCACAAAAATATTAGAGTAATAAAATATGATAATCAAAGGTTGATTTTATATGAAACCAAATAAATCAATTGATAGACTTCAATTTAATTACTTGGATTTTGATAAGTTTCTACTTATTAAATACAAAGATTTAAGATTATAATCGAATGTAATGCTTTTTTAGTGATAAGGATAATTAAATTATAGGGATTAATTATTTCAAATCCGAATTAGGTAAAATTTTTACAGAACAATAAAATATTTTTAATATTAATAATTATATATAGACGTCAGCTATAATATAAATAAGACATAATTATGGGTTGTAAGTATAGCTTAAACATGAAGATTTCTTGAAAACATTGTTAGAGAATTGGAAAACATATTAAGTCACTTGGTAGCGTTGAGTGGCATAAATTCCAATATACCACTCAAAAGTTTTGCTTAAGTCAAATTAACCCAAAGCTATGATTTTTAATATGATTTTTACTACCCATTTTAGACTCAATAAATGGCATGAAAATTTCATGTGTCATCACAAAAAAGAATAAGAAAATAAAAAATTGCAATATTTTTCCCATTTTCAATTTATTCTAAAAAGTTTTCCATTTCAGTCAAAATTTCATTTTTTCCAAAAGAAAAGCCCTAAGAAAAATAAAAATAATTTTTAAATGATTCAAACATATTTTTAATAAAAAAATTTTAGACAAACATATCAATTACATCCTTTATATGCAAAAAAATGCATGAATTTTCTATGATTTAATTGAGTTTATATATCAAATTTCAGGTTTAGAGTTTAATATATGTATAACAAAAGGAGGATTACTTTTAAAGAAATTTTTAAAAAAAAGTAACAAAGAATTAAAGATAGGCCTGTTCATAAAAGACTAGGATTAATTAAAAATTAAACCAAACACTTTTAACCTAATAATTGAAAATGGCCAAGCATACAAGTTATAAATAATGAAAATATCATATAATATAAGATTTTTAATTAAAATTATTTCATGCAAAGAGTGCATGCAAAAAGCAAAGGGGAAAAAGGCATAAATAAATGTACTTTTTTTGGCAGACAACATTCTTATTATATATAAGTTATGAGTCAATTTAAAGCATTTTAATTATAGTAATAATAATATAATAATGTTTCTAATTATTATATACAATTTATATTTGCTCCACTGTCTGCTTTCATGAAAACAATGTGGGGCCTCCTTGTTCCCTTTGCAATTCTTCAATATGTCAAAGATTCCCCTCTATTTTTAAGATGATGCAATCTTTTTTTTAAAATAATTTTTAATCTTTTATGTTTTTTAATGACAAAACATACAACATTAAGTTAAATTATATACTTTTTAACAATTGAGGTGATTTGGAATGATGAATTTTTATTGATACTTTTGGATGAATTAATATATTATTATATTCAATCAAATATGATATATTATGTTAGATTAATTTTAATTATTTAATTTAAATGAGTGATTGAAATCGAATCTTAAGAATATAAGAAAATGATTTTTTTTTGACAATATAGTATATTCTATCTTTAAATTGTGATGGAAGTATTGATGGATTGTAATGGATGCTATTTAGTGTTTGGTAATATAGTTATTAAAATTTACCGACAAAGGATTTATCCATGAAAATATATCTATGATAATTTCATTGATAATCCTAATTATAAATGGAGGTTTGATATTTAGTGATAAATTGTTTTGCCAATAAATACTTATTATTTTGTAATGTATGTTGTTTAATAGTTAGTTCATCACTAAATTTTAATCATTTTGACTTGAATGATCGAGATCTATCAAATATTAATTATCAATTTTTATCAAAAGTATAAAAGGATCTCAATCTTGAAAAATAAGTATTCTCAAATGTTCTGAATTTGACATTTAACTAAAGATGAGATTGAAGATAAGGATTCTATATTTGAAAGGATTTGATGAAATGCCTATCTCATCAACAAAGCCTACCAACACTAACAAATAAATATTATTCCATAGTTCAATAAATTATAAATTGAAAAATAAAAATAAAGAATTTTACTATTGAATGATCTTTCTAACATTTGATCATGGTGCAATGGAATATAAACTAAAAAGAATATTGGTGGTTTATTAAGTATTACTATACCATCAAGATTAGAAAGTAATTTAAGAAGATAATTCATAATAATTTTGTTATTACAGTTAGGTGCATTTATATGATTGGAATTGAATTATATCAATAATGAATGTTAAATAATTTTTTTAATAAATGATTTGATTTTTTTTATCGATAGGATGCATTTATTCAAATTCAGACAATGTTTTTATTAAAAACATAAATCTCCATAAAATAGTGAGATTTTGTATAAAATTTATATTTTTTTGGTGTTAGAAGAATGAAAAATTGCCATCTAATAAGATTCTATTTAACAAGATCAATTATTTATATTAATTGTTGGTGATTGTTTGTTTATATAATATTTTAAAGTTAAAATAATTTTATCTATTTCACAAAATTAATTAGTTTGCATAGTATTTAGTTGTTTTATTAACCAATAGTTATCTTCATAATGATTAGTTCTTAATGATTGACTAATTATATAATATTTTAAAGTTAAGATATTCAATAAAATAATATTTTCATTAGTTTTTTAATTTAAAATAATAAAGAAAATAAGTAAATAATACTAAAAGATAAACTCTAAAAGCTAGTTAAATTATTTTTTTATGAATCATTAATATCAAAAATATATTATTAAATAATTTAAAAGATAAGTACTAAACTATTAGTTATTGTAGCTTTTCATAATTCAATACTTGAACTTTTAAAAATAATATAAAAATTATGTTATTGGACAATCTAAAAGAAAAAAGTAGCATTTTAATTTGATCAAAATATTAAATATTACTCTCAAAAAAATTGCTATTGAACATATTTCTTATGAAAACCTTGATTGAAAGTTTAATGAGAAGTTCTAATAGTAATAATTTAGTAGCAAATTTCCTATCAAATGAGAATTAAATAAACACAATAAGAATTACTTTCTTCTTTAATTTTTCTAAGTTATTTAATATAAAATATTTTTAAAACATGAAATGCAGGGTTTATCTTCATAATAAGCCTACAAACATTTACATATTATTTCATAGCTCAATAAAGATCATAACATAATCTTGAAAAGAAAATTTTATCATTCACCAATCTTGTGAAATTTGATAATTTTTCATGTTCATATAATGATAATCCAAATTTTTAAAGAAATAATCCAAGTTTACAAAGCTAGTTGCTATACTTTTTATAACATGAAGATTTGTAGAAATCTTACAATAAGTTAGCACATTAACTCTCATTTATATTTTATTTTTTTCAATTATAATTATTTGATATTTTAACAGAAAAATATGCCTACAAATATTTCAAGCTTTTAATATTCAATATATCTTCCTATCTTTAGTTTTTTCTCTTCACCTATTATTCCAATTTTTTCTGAAATCAGCCTGATTAAATTTTGATCCAACAAGTGACATCAAAGCAATGGTTGGTCTTAAAGGATATGTAATTTTTAGAAAAAATCAAGAGAATCTAAATCTATTTCAAATAATTTTAGATATGATGGTCAATAGTAGTATTTTTTTATTCCTTCATAAATTTTACTTATGAGAATTTTCAAATGTGATATGTGAAGATGAAAGGTTATCTTGAAGCACATGATCTTTACGAAGTTGTAGTTTGAATATAAACTCCACAACTTAGAAATCATATCATGACATAAATTAAAGTTCACTTAGAAAAAAAATTAAAATAAAGACCTTCATCCATAATTTAGTTTGAGATTTAATCTTTCATAAAATCATGGCATGCAAAATAAGCTTGGGACAAACTTGAAGTTATCAAGGAAATGACAAAACAAAATAAATACAAGTGCTAAATTTGAAAAGGAACTTTGAAACTCTAATAATACATAAAACATCATAAAATATTATGCTAAGATTTCTTTAATCATCAATATTATCAGGTTACTTAGTAACTGTTACACCCACGTTAGAGACCCTAGGAGTTATGCATGTATATGTGTATATGTATATGTATGGGTATATAGTGAAATGTATGCATTGTTGCTTGCGTATGCTTATGAATGTATAAGGCGTGTATGCGTTTATATGCTTGAATGTGTGACGTCACCTCGTTGGGAAGCGTGTCTTCTCGGTCGGATGAGGGATAGCTTGTAATTGTGCTTCAGAATGCGTATTGAAGTGTTTCAGGGTTGATAAGAAGGTTTGGGTTGATTAGGGATGAGTTAGGCTTGCCAAATAGGCAAGTTGTGTATTTTGGGAAGTGGTACGGGCGTACGTATAGGGCGTACGAGTCAGAGAGAAAACAGGGAACTAAGGGCCTCGAGTGCGTACGGGGGTACCACATGGGCGTACGGCCGTACCGCAGCTCGCAGGAATCAGTTTCGCTCGCAGGAAAATTTAGGTTTGTCAGGTGAACAGTAACCGTACGGGCGTACCGATTGGTGGTACGGCCGTACTGTTCCTCGCAGGTTTTTGGTTTGTCAGGGTTTTAGAGTCGGTACGGGCGTACCAATGTCCGTACGGCCGTACGCGACGCTTTACTTGACTTTTAAGGCAGGAAAACAGGCATATTTCATAAGCTTTCCATCCCTTTTTCCTTAAGCAAATGCCCTAAACCCTACCCAAATCACCTCCCTAAGGATTCTAATCATCCCTAGCATCCAAGAATACGAGATAGAAGCTAACTACGGGTAGAGACAGGATC
>CANYBF010162228.1:0-14626 GCA_948192965.1 Dalechampia spathulata | reverse complement strand
ACATTGCTAAGACCAGACTCATCCCTAGTGGGCCTAGCCTCGATCGGCTTTTTAGAAGCTTCTGGCTTCTTCCTAAGGTTGGGAGGAGTGAATACCTTACTGCTGCGAGTTATATTGCGGACTCGAGAGGACATCTTGTTAACACCTAACCCTTTCTACTACTTGGGTGGTTTTGGTGCTGGCTTAGTTGCCTTGGGGGTCTTAGCCAACTTACCTGCTTTAAATTCTGATCTTGTGATGATTCAAACTTAGTGGAATCCCGAGTAGCTGCTGACTTATCATCTGAGCTGTCGTACCATATGTCAATCTGAAACCCAGTCATGAGAGGGATATCTTTCCTGATGTAGGCTAGAGCAACCTCATCATCAGCAACAATAGTAACCACACCTTTGTTGTATGGGAACTTGATCTTCTGGTGCAAGGTGGATGGCCACCTCCTAGAGGATAGAACCACGGTTGGCCCAATAGTAATGCAAAAGACACTAGAATGTCAAGAACTGTAAACTTCACCATTGATTTGATCGGCCCGACAGTGATAGTAGGAGCGAAGGTACCAATAACTTCCCTTTTAGACTCATCATAAGCTCTAATGATAATCTTGCAATGTTTCAAGTCTAAAAGTTGAACCCCAAGCTTGGGTATCACCTTGAGTGGGCAAACATTGATGCCAGAACCACCATCCACTATGACATAAGGAGTGGAGAAGTTCATGATCTTCACCCTGATGAAGAGTGCTTTATTGTGGTGGATACCCTTGGCTAGTAGATCCACATATGAGAAAGTGATCATGCTGGATGGTAATTCCTAGTTTACCAGCTGAAGGTGGAAGTAGATGGAGAGATTCTCATGCTTGAGAGTGCTTCAACGACAGCCTATCAGTGTTGTTGGGAGGATAGCACCAAGTACCAAATACTAATGTTAGCTTACGTCTTCTTCAGCTACTTGACAACAACATTATCAGGCTGAGTAGCCTGATCAGCTAGTTACGGAGCTGGAACATTGCTAAGACCAAACTCATCCCTAGTGGGCCTAGCCTCGATCGGCTTTTTAGAAGCTTCTGGCTTCTTCCTAAGGTTGGGAGGAGTGAATACCTTACTGTTGCGAGTTATATTGCAGACTCGAGAGGACATCTTGTTAGCACCTAACCCTTTCTACTACTTAGGTGGTTTTGGTGCTGGCTTAGTTGCCTTGGGGGTCTTAGCCAACTTACCTTCTTTAAAGCCTGATCCTGTGATGATTCAAACTTAGTGGAATCCTGAGTAGCTGCTAACTTATCATCTGAGCTGTCGTACCATATGTCAATGGCACCAATGTCAAATCCACCATCAAGGCGAAAGGTAATAGGAGGTAGTCGAGTAATCTCCTCACTACCGAGGGGAGAAAAGGAGTTAAGAATCAAGGATTCTGGCAACCCTGATTGGAGCATGTAGGTGCGGTTGGCTTTGTGGTAGTTAGGCAATGTGTTTGTTTTGGTTGATGGTTTGGATTTTTTATGGTCTTTGATTTCACTAGAGTCAATGAGATTTTGAATGACAAGTCTGAGGGAGTGACAGTCATCAGTGTTATGGTCGTGATGCTAGTAATAGTGGCAGTAGGTTTTTGTGTCCACCGAGGCTGGGGGTGGTGTCTTGAAGTTTGGATCAAGTGGTTTGATGAGTTTTGCTTTAAGGAGATGCTCAAAAACCTTGGAAAGTGATATTCCAAGATCTAAGAACTTCTAGGATGGGGTAGTGTTTCAGAGTATGGGATTTGGTGTTTGCAGGGTGTTGATGTAGTGTGGCTTCTGTTATGTTTGGGTGTATGTTATGGTTTTGGGCTTTTGGAAGGAAAGCTCCTTTTTCTTAACCTCAGCCTACTCAATACATTGTCCCACTGAGTAAATGTCCTTGAAAGTGTGGAATGTCTAATATTTTAGCTTATCTTGGTAGAGTGGGAGTGACCCCATGATAAGCTTATTGATCATGTCAGATTCAGATGGCTTCTGTTTGACCAGTACAGCTTTATCCATCCAGTGACTGAAGTAATCCATAAAAGACTCATTGGTTTTCTGCTTAACCATTTCCAAATCCATCAGGGTTACACCAAACTGGGATTTGAACTTGTACTATTTATAGAATGCAGTATAGAGAGGCTTCCACTTGGTGGTGGTTGCCTTGTTGAGACTATGATACCAGGCTAGCGCTAGTCCTTCCAGTGAGATGAAGAACAATTAGACTATCTGATCATCCGATAGGTCTGTAGTGCTCATCATCATGGTGTAAGCCTTTAAATGGTTCTTTGAGTCCCCAACTCTACTGTACTTAGGAACATCAGGGAGCTTGAACTTAGCAGGAAGCCCCTTGATAGCTCACACTGAGAACTCATCAAAATCGAGATCAGACCCCATGCCTTTGGTTTTCATGATAGTCTGTAGATGTTCTATCTTCTACTCCAAAATAGTGGTCTCAGATTTTTGAACGTCATGCATATGGAGTGAGACATCATTTAGAAGCTGGTGGGGTGATGAATTCTGCAGGACTGAGAGCCTCCCGGATCTGTTGTTGTAGGAGAGTCTTAAAGTTATCATTTAGAAGCTTAGCCATTGACTGGTCAATGAGTTTCTAAACTATAGCAAGTGTGGCCTTATCTAGCGTCAAGGGAACACGTCACCATGTCAGTTTCTAAACTGCAGAGGATGATGCAATATTCCTGGCATGCTAAGAATCTGACATGGTTCTATATATGATAGAAAGAGTTAGCATGGATGCATGAATATGCACATGCGGTTGTATATGGTACACGTGATGCGACACGTAGGATGTATACGTGACCTATGCTATGAAATAATGCGATATCATGGCTGCAACAAAGCAAGTTAACATGCATATGCATGGGTGCACGTGATGCATCATGTAGGATGTATGCATATCCTATGCTAGGAAACATCCAGTATTATGGCTGTAAAAGGAAATCTATTAGAAGATTGCATGAGTATGAATGTATGCGTGTTTGGATAGAAAACATAAAAATGGTTAGCGAACACATAGCA
This sequence comes from Dalechampia spathulata, assembly GCA_948192965.1. Classification (NCBI taxonomy): domain Eukaryota; kingdom Viridiplantae; phylum Streptophyta; class Magnoliopsida; order Malpighiales; family Euphorbiaceae; genus Dalechampia; species Dalechampia spathulata. The sequence goes on along the minus strand of CANYBF010162228.1, from coordinate 11,598 downwards.
TGCAGCAGCACTCCCTGCCACTCTTATACCTCTTCGATAATTGGTCAATCCAAGTTCTCCTTTCCTTGGTGGGATGCTAACCCGAAGTTACACTGGGAACTCGAGGTGCGATTCTCTTAATAAGGCAAGCAAAAGGGTTGATCATTGCCCAATCATGTAAGGGATTATGGTAAAAACTTAACAATATTTCATCCTAATCATATTACAATGATAAGAGAATGCCGATGGAATTGGCATGAGGTTGTGCAACCATACAGAATCATGAAAGGATTGCAACTCTTAGCAGAGCAATATGGGCATGATCATATTGTTATGATAATAAGAGTATGCCTGTGGAATAGGCGTGAGGTTGTGCAACTATACAGAATCATGTAAGGATTCTGACTCTTAGCAGAGCAATATGAGAGAGGAAAATAGGCCAGGTCTATGCAAATCCACTGACATGATAAGGCAAAGATCCACATAGCATGCAATAAAGGTCCTAGTTTGGAATGCTATTAGGCTTACTACATGGGCTTTAGTCCAATTTTGAGAACAGACTAAGGTCCCCCGCCACGTTATCCACAACATATCCAACCAAATGGTATCATCGATATAAGACTATACCTTGTGTCTATCCATTAGGAATCATCGATGGTTATCAGTACAATGCAACGATTGGTGAAGGCAGATTTGCTTTCCCGAGGAGTCGAATGGAGTTCAAGGTACTCACTCACCCACAATCACCGGTTTGACACAAGACGAGGTTGGTGTGTGCAGACATTGATTGGTGTTGTGATGCATATAATTAATCCAACTATAATGGGAAAATTGATATGGAAACTCTTAGATGCCACCACTCTTTCACTGTGATATCCCCAGTAGAGTTGCCACTGTGAGCGTTAGTTTCTGCCAGAGCCTAGAGTGAGGCTTGCAATGCTCATAGACCGGGGACCGTACTTGGAGCAAAAGTGCAGTATTCCTAAAGGGCTACCTTGAGGAATGATACGGACTCAAAAGAGTCGCAAGGGAGTTGCCACCGGATGGTTTTGGATTGGTCCAACCAACCCATAGCATGAGTGTTAGTTAAACTCTTCAGAGATTAGGTTCGGGTGGTGGAGATCTATTTTTATGAGTTTCCAAAATTGATTTTACCATTATAGTTGGAATTAATTATCCTAAGCAGGCAATCATATGAGCGTATATGTAAGCACACAATGCGACATACGGTTTAGCATTGCAAGGTTGCACGTAGAATGACATATAATGCTATATGACATTTGGATAACATGACATATGCATGATATGTGACATGATGACATAATATGATGATATATCATATGCGTGATATCATATAATAATAATATCATAATAACATGGCATATGCATGACATATGAGATGAATGACATGGCATATGCATGATATGTGGAGTGGATGACATACCATATGTATGATATGATAAAACAATATATGTGTGTAATGGCATGGCATATGTATGACATGGCATAGTAATGCATATATGAATTGGTATTCAACATGGTATACGTCGTGGCATACATGACATAATGGCATGGCATGGCATATTGGTAAATAGCATGGCAAGTTGTGCGTATTGCATTGCGTATTGGTGTATTTGAGTTGTATTGGCATATAAGATAATTATGTTATGGCATGGTATATGCATGACATGGCATAGAAGTGTGTGATGTGGCATGTGACATGATATGACATATATATTATGGAAAATATAATAAACCGTCCATGAATAAAAAATAATAAAGGTCGGTGAAAGGGAATCAAGGAAATAGGGGTACACATGAAATTTTTAGGGGAATTATTACAAAACCATGAATAATCCTATCCTATTACACAAATATCTGTGCATACAACATTTTTAGGGCATTAAGTAACACCCCTCCTCTTTAGGTACTATTTCACCTCGGGTAGCACGAGCTAAAATGCACAATGGAAATATGAAAAATAAACACAAATAAATTCAATAGTAGCAAATGAATTTAGGATTTATTTGACTAGTCTAATGCTATATGAAAGCATGAACCAAGAGTCAAAATCCAACAATTTTTGACAATAATTCATGCAAATTTATATGAGCCGGATCGTGAAAATAAAAATAATTTTAAGTAAAATTATTTTTGTTTGATCATGGAAAATAAAATGGGAGTGCTAACATCACATAACAGCAATTGGCGATAGCAACTCAACTAATTTGAATCCAATCCTATCAAAAATCACATTTATACGAGTTAAATAGGCATTTAATCACATTTGACCCGTAAATGAGCATCTAGCTTTGAAAATTAATTTTTAGAGCTAAAAATTAATTATATTTGAAGAATATATGATAGATTTAGAACACCAGAGGCATGGAAAAGCCTCTGATGAAGCTATATTCATCAAATTGAGGAAGAAAATGAGCAAAAATCAAAGAAAAATGGCATTTTTTGAAACTTTTTAGGGCTATAAGCCCTATGTGCACCACACATAGGCTGTGTGTGGCGCACATAAGGTTATATGTGCAGCATATTCCCTGTAGAATAGTGATAGAATGAAGGTTTTTAGGAAAATGTGAAATTTAACCCAGATCTAGGCAGACCGAAGCTAGATTTGCATAGTTTTAGTTGAAAAACAGCATTAGCAACAAAAAACAAACATGATTGAATCTAATCAACATAAAATCAAGCCAAAAATAGAAGAATTTTAGCAAAATCTGAAAAAAAATGGAAGAAAAGGAAGAAATTACCTTATGACAGTAGGTTTTTCTTCTAGATCTTGCTTCCAAATGTGTTTAGGGACCTAAATAGTGCTTGTTTGGTCTCTAAAATCCTACCAATTTAGTCAATTAAGTGTTTAATTAATTAGGAATTGATTTTGGCTTGCTTTTAGCAATATCCGGAGTGATTTTTCATGAACCCCTAACCTCATATTTATAGGGAAGATTAGGGTTTGGTAAAATTGTAATTTTCAATCTAAAAATTGAAAATTCAAAGGCTATGTGCACCACACATAGTGCTATATGCGCCACACATAGCTTATGTGTGGCATACATAGGGTGATGTGCTACACACATTTCCTTTTGACCCATCTCGTAGGGCCCATTGTGGCCACATCGGGACATGTGCCTCGTGCCCAATAAGCATCATTTTATGTGCTAACATATTGTATGATATGGCACATATTAGATTTGGTCCCAAGAAGGCTCTCGATAAAATGTCTTTTTTTCTTTATATGCACGCGCACATAGTGCTATGTGCTACGCATATAGGATTTTGCCCCTATTCATTTTGCCTCGCTTGGGTAAAATGGGATGCATGTCATATGTCAAATAAGCATCATTTGACATATTAAGACATTTTGCAATGAAAAGTATTTTAGATTTGGTCCAGTAGGTGGGCCCTACCAAACGTCTTTTTTTCTTGCATAGTGCACGTATAGTGCTATGCTCTAAATTCATTTTGTTTGTACATTTTGCCTTATACGGGTAAAATGCAATGCATTTTTCATGTCAAATAAGTGTTGTTTGACATTATGAGACATCGTTAGTGTGCTCTACTTATATGGGCCCCACCATGCGGGCCCTACATATGGGCCCCACTAAACATCTTTTTCTGGCAAATAATGCTATGTGCTCTGTTTCATGTGGGTGACATGAAATGTGTTCCATATGCACAGAGCACTCAGAAAAAGCTAATAAAGGTGGTGGGTCCCACCAAACATCATGGTGGGCCCCACCCACCACAATGTGCTTTGTATATCCATAACACTCAGAGAAAGCCAAATAAGCATATATGCATTATCGGGGTCGACATCAGGGACTGATACCTAGCCGAATCGATAAAAACCCGAGATTGCACAACATGAAAAGTCAGGGTCAACACTGTATCTTTTGGTTATATCTCCATCATAAAGCATATGATTTATGCATTAGTTGTAATTTTAAGAGTTATTTATGATGGGGAGAAAATTGCACAAGTTTAGTGCACATTACAATGTGTTTTGTTGATTTTATATAAGATGCATGTGTAAGGGGGGGCTACCTTGTGTCATTTATTCAATGACTTATTACATACCATTTTATTCTGATGTAAGTGAGTTAGTTTGGTCATGTATGCCAAGTTTTACACCATATAACTTCTAATTGTGCATTTTTGGGTTAGTATGCAAATTTTGCACATGGAAGGGGTAGAATTGTAGGCTTGTGGCAAATTGTAATTTGACTACATTAATGTTTGAGTTTTAAAGCATGTAATCTATGGTTGGAAAGCTCTTTGAGTCTAGTTTCTATTGGTATAAGACTCCTTTTGTTACGAGGTTATTTGATTAGCCTAAAAATTCATACAAGATAAATCATTACATAAAGGTAGAGTATTTTTGTGTATGATGTAGTATTTTTCTTTAAGTGCTAACATGGTATGCCATATGAACTTGTTTTGTACACTTGAGTGAATGATTATATGCTTATATTTAGGCACTATATGTAGATATATTTCATGATATAGAAGTGATGCACTAAGGTCTTAAACTACATATTATGCACATGGATAGCGTAACTTCAACATAAACATAAAATGACCAAATGAATAGTATTTTTGTTATTGGATGGTGACATTGTGGTGTTGTATGGATTGATACTTTGGTTTTGGTATCTACATGACTAACCTTTACCTTAATGAATATGAAAAAGAGTAAAAGGAAGATAATACATGCTAAATAACCATAACTCATAAAATATGCAAATGTAAGGATTTCTCCTTATGACTTATAATATGTTTGGTATTTCTTTATGATATGAAATGTCTTCTTAGACTATATGCTTGTGCTATGCACATGACATGATTATGCTTGGGTATTGATTAAGTGATATCAAGAGTTCTCTTATCAATGCTTGAATTATGTAAAGCTATAAACTTGAATATGATGTAATTAGTACAATATGGTTTGACAATGATGTTTAAGTGATCATTCTTATTAAATATGAATGCATTGCAATGTCATAGGTGTTTCGAAGGAGGGATTGCATTCATTACTAAGACATTTGGATAAGGCAAATCCATAGCAGGTTTATGTTAGTACTCCATGACCAATAATTAGTCTTTTAAAGGAACTTTTTATAAAAGTATGATAGTGTATGACTTATTAAATGTTCATAGCATAGCATAATACATACATATGCATTATGTCATGTACATTCATGTATTACTATATAAGCATGACATGACATGATAATGTGGAGGTATAATGAAGAGATGGTTATAAAGCTTGAACAGAGTTTGTTATTGATACATACTGGGTCACATAGTTGGATTTCCTCATGAAATCATAAAGTTGGATTCCTATATGGAATCATAGAGTTATACTTATATATATGATATGTACCTATAGGAACCAGTGGTACTGGTACATTGGACCTAGTATGGGATTATGCATAATCGTAGAGATAAAGGAATTGATATAGGAAAAATAAAAGGAGAGTGCAATTCATTATAGCATTCTTAATAGAATATTCCATCACATGTCACATGTTTTATAAATAGAATTAAAGTTGGGAATGTTACAATTGGATGTTTTTAAGTCATATTGTACTTAATTGTGAATGTATGATGTTTATATGATAAAGTTCATAAGTTAATAGTGATATTAGAATAAGTGATGATGTTTACTTAATTGTCTGGCTATGTTTATTCAGAATATGATAAACACTAAAATGACCTATTTTATTCTTAAATGGTTATTTATATAATATTATCTGCTAATTATATTGCTTGTAATTATTTTTACTAGTATTACTAAGATTTTCTCAACATTTGTCATTTGATGAATGCAAGTACTAGTACCACAGGAGAGCATAAGGGTTAATGGTATCAGTAGTAAGTCCAAAAGTTTAGCTAGATACTACGGTAGAGAATTCAAACTTTAATGATGGACTCATATGGCTTTGAGATTTGTGCAACTTTCTCTTCTGCTTATTTTGGCATTAAAAGAATTGCATTATATGACGTATGTAATTATCATGATACCATTGAGGACTTTTAAGATCGAATGATATAACTTTGTATGAATTTACTATATGGTTTATTTATACAGCATATTTTGCCTATTGCATGAGTTAAATGATTATGGTATATTGTAACTCATATATATAGGATTGTTAATGCTTATAATTAGTGCACCTAAGCATGTTTAACACTGTTATAGCTCAAAAGATAAAGATAAGTTTTTTAAAAAAATTAAGCATCCCTTGTAGGGTAATTATTAATTTCTTAACTTAGGAGGTTTGTAATTACACTACGAGAGCATGTCTCACAGCTTAAGGTATGACATGTTTTAGTTGTATTAGAGCTAACGTTAGCTCGATCTATGATTGTGTTTACTGCTAAAGATGAAAAGTTGCATATATAGAAGCCTTGTTAGTCCTTGCTGCTAACTAATGTTATATCTTACGCATTGTTTTAGAGTATTTACTATGATAGATAGAGCTGTGATTATTAGAGAAGAAGGTGGGGCTAATTTTAATCCCTAGGAGGGTACATCCAAGGCAGGTAACTAGGTTGAAGGTAGGCTAAGACAGGTTGAGCAGGGTGATCAAGCAAAGCGAGTGCCTCTAATTGAGTAGCCTGTAGTTATGAAGGTAGATCCTATTGCAATATAGTTTGCATAGTTTCTTCATACTCTTCGTGGACAACCTGATCAGGTTATGCCAGCTCTACCTTCAATTATTCACAGAGAGAAGCATCAAAGGGATTTTAAGAAATTGAGGATAGATGGAGGAGCTACAGACTTCTTGGAGAACATAGATCCTTACGTGGTTGAGATGTGGTTGGAGCACATTCAGGGGGTTCTTAGGTAGATGAATTGTTCTCATGAGATGAAGTTTGAATATATTATCTCTATACTCTAGGATGATGCTTATGAGTGATGGAAGATGGTTCCACAGAGTTTAGCAAAGCCTCCTGTTCTAACTTGGGCAGATTTTTAAAGAGGGTTCAAGCAGAAGTATGCCCAACCACTTATATATAACATAAGGTATAGGAGTTTTTAGGGTTAAGATAGGGGAGTTTATTTATGGTAGAGTATGATAGGGAGTTCATGCAATTTGCTTACTATGCTGGTAACATTTTGACCATAGAGAGTAAGAGGTTTAAGCAGGGTTTGAGGCCTAGGATTAAATCTCTGGTTCAAGGGTTCAACTATGACAATTTCTTAGCCTTAATGGCTAACACCTTGAGCTAGGAGCACACATTATAGAAGGAGGATAGTTGAACTAGGCAAGCTTGGAGATAGTTTAGAGGCTTTAGTTCTTCTTACAGTTCATAAAAGAAGGATAGGTTTGGAGGGTCATTTGCACCTCGATCATCATGATTTAGACCACCGGCACCTTGCAGAGCATAGAGTGAGTAGTCTACAAGCCATAATGGTTCAAGAGTAAGACTTGGACCATATTGTACATGTGGTCAACATTACTTATATGCTTGTAGAGTTAGGATTGGTTTGTGTTATTGGTATGGGGGCATATGACACTATGCCTAAGAGTGTCATACCTGTAGAGTCACAATAGCTAAGGGTGGATCATACCAACAAAACCTCATTATTTGGTCGACATCTAGGTTTCTCATATCAATGATTTTAGCAGAGGATAGGGTAGAGGCTGAAATGGTTATGGTAGACATAGTAGTCAGGGTTCAATGAACCAGTCTATAGGAGTACTGAAATGAGTTTATAATCTAAGGTAAAGAGAGAAGCTACAGGCTATGGATGTGGTGATCGGTAATTTTTGTATTCTTAACCATGATGTATTAATATTGTTTAACTAGGATCAAGCTAGGATTGCATGCTTATTAGATATCACAAGTGAGAGATTAGGGTATGATATGTTGGTGTCCAACCCTTTAAGCAAGGACGCTATTATTAATAGGGTTTATTGGCAGTGCCCACTAGTTCTTTAGTAAAGTTTTCCTTTAGACTTGATTGAGATACCATTTTCTAAGTATGATGTCATTGTAGGGATAGATTGGTTGTATTAGTTTTAGGCAATGATGGATTATAAGTGGAAGACTATTACATTTTAACATCCAGGTTATGACTCGTTTGTATTTTGGGTAGTAGATTATTGGTAGTACATAGTTTGATTTTGGTAGTGGTTGCTCAGAGATTATTATTGCAGGGTTGCGATGCTATATTGGCATATGTGGTTGATACATGATATCAGGGTTTATAGTTAGCTGAGATTCCAATAGTGTGTAACTTTCCAGATGTGTTTCTTGATGAGTTACCAGGGTTACCTTCGATCAGGGAAGTCAAGTTTGAGATTAAGACTCTACTTAGGACTAAGCTGATATCGACTGAGTTGAAAGATTATGTAGCTTTTTGGGTTTGGCAAGATATTATCCATGTTTTGTGAAGGGGTTTGTCAATGTTTGTCATTTTTACTAGTACCATTAAGATGTTCTCAATGCTTATCATTTGATAAACATAGGTACTAGTGCCACAGGAGGGTATAGAGGTTAGTGGTGTCAGTTGCAGGTCTAGAGGTTTAGTTGGACATTATGGTGGAGAACCTGGACTTTCATGATGGACTCCTATGGTCTTAGGATTCTTGCAACTTTCTTTTATGTTTATTTTGGCAGTAAAACAAGTGTATTATATGATGTATGAGATTATCATGATACCACTGAGGAATTTTAATATCAAATGGTATAACTTTGTACAGATTTACTATATGGTTTATTTATACAACATGTTTTGCCTATGGCATGAGTTAAATGATTGTGTTATATTGTGACTCATATATATAGGATTATTAATGCTTATAACTAGTGCACTAAAGCATATTTAACATTATCATAGCTTAAAAGATAAAGATAAGTTTTTTAAAAAATTAAGCATCCTTTGTAGGGTAATTATTAATTTCCTAACTTATAAGGTTCGTAATTATAGTATGGGAGTATGTCTCATCACTTAAGGTATGACGCTAATAACTTTACACTTAAGAATCATAAATTACTATTTGATCATAAGCTAGGGTGTGGAATTTAAGGTTGAAATTAATAGTCTCAATATTATTATGGGATTGACAAAGAAGGTGGAATTATGTGACATTAGAAGTATAATAAGGACTAATTATGATTCCTTCATTATGAATGTTTATATGATAAATACCTTAGTCTCATGGCTAGGTTATTTTCACTAGGGAATGCAGGTATAAAAGACCATATTAAGGTGTGGAAAAGATGAATATGATTAGTAATGAAAGAACTAATGGGACTGTTTAAGGAGATATGGAAGTTTGATTAATTCCTTAACTTATAATAACAAGGGCATAAGTTTAAATATATTATATATTTAGCAATAACTTGTGAGTGATATACTTATGAAATAGGATATAACTTTAGAGTAAGTCATGATGCATATATGAAACAAATTATATAGATGCATATCCATAAAAAATATGGATTGAATACCTACCTGGCTTATTTTAATTGAATGAAAGGGATTCATATATGACAAGTATACAAGGTAGAAGAATTACAACTCTCACTTAGTAAACTAACAAAGGCAAAGAGAAGATAGGTTTATGCATATTAATTGTTAAGCTTATAAATATGACTCTAAGTTAATCAATAAGATGAAAAGTGTTGATCAAGAGAGTTTATGCTTATTTATTATTAACGTTACAAATGAGTTTGATAGGTAAACAAAAATTCTATTTAGAGATAAGAGTACTTTAGTAAAATTATTGGTTAATCATTTAATTATCCTTCTCTAATTATTTGATGATTTTATCTAGAAAGGTGATTATATTAATATATAAATGAGGTTTGTTAGCTGATTAGCTATTTACAATCATGGTAAGTCATGAACACCTAGCTAGCATAATGGTTTGGCATATTGATGTAGGTTATTGATTACTATTGAGTGTAATGACTATCATATTAAATGCAATCAATGGAGATTTATGTATATAATGTGTTATATTTGTTCCTAAGATTCATTCATTAAGGAAATTGAATGCCTTGATTTAATATTCTTTATTTTAAAATATATGATTTTATAATAGTGATATAATTTTGGTTCAGATTATTGATGGTTGGAAATTATAAATTGCTTAGAATTATATTGATGGAGATTGATATGACATCATCACATACATGCATCATGTTGCCTATATTGAGTTATTCATACATTAAATTATTATAGCATAATATTAGGAGGTATAAAGGGAATGATATGATGTGATGTGTATCATAATGTTAATGAGATATACGAGGCAAGTTGAGTGGTCCCTCCTTAATAGTAGGTTGAGTAGTTCCTACCTAATTGTTCATAATATAATATTATGATGATATGATTATTTTTGAAGCTGGTCCAGTGATCCCACCTTAATGTATTATGATATTGTAAATGGTGGCAATAATAATTACATTCAGGAGAGTCGGGCCAAAGGAAGTAGTGAGGGTGAAGATGCAAATATAGATATTAAAATGGATATATGCAAGTCAAGTTTGATTTTAAGGATCTATACCTAGTCATGTTGAAGAAAATCTAAAAATACAATGCATGGATGAAAAGTTAAGGTCAATAGTTTACCCCCTGATTAGGACCATTTTAGGGCAATACATGGAAAGTCATCAAAATGAGACCTAATCATAATATGAATTTTTACCTAAAGGCAGGGATGGTACATGATTGATGCTCATATTAATGCTTATGGATGCTCATGTTGAGGCTTACTACTCCATTAAGGATTAAGTATGACCCACTGTGTCACACCCCTCTCATGGTGTGATACGGTTCTACATGGAATCCAAGAGAACACAAGGAACTTGAAAGAAGACCCACTAACTCTTCCAAGTGGTCTAGTCATAAGGTCACAAGCCAATAAATTTAAAGTAGCTATGAACTTATTTATTCAAGAACAAATAACAATGGAGTTGCAAGAACAGGCTTTCTACAAGTGCTATTTGAAGCTTAAAGAGGTGCCTAAGGCCATAATATTGCTTGAGGTGAATTTAAAAGAGAATGGAGCCTAAAGGATGCCATTTGGGTCTAATTATGAAGCCATAGCCTTATTTCATAAGCCTATGGAGTAGTTAGGCATGTTGGGCCATAAGTTAGGCCTGTTGAGGACCTAATAAGGAAAGGAAGCTAGGCCAATTAGTAGCCTAATGAGCTTATATGAATTTCCATGTAATTATAGCATTATTTTTATTTATTTATTTATTTATCTTGTAAGTTAGAGTAGGAATAGAAGACCAAGTCCTCCTTGGATTAAGACTTCCATATCCTTGAAGGACTAGGATTAGAAACTAGTATAAATAGAAGCTTATGTAAACCTATTCATAAATTTTCAATTATCATTCAATATACATAACCAATTTTAGTCTTTCTTATGCTTTATGCATTTTATGTATTTAGTTGGAAAGTGAGGATTTGCTTTCTTTTAATTGCATTAGGAATTAGGGTTAACTTATCAATTTAATTGTGGCATTTTCTCTTCTTCCATTAAGCCTTATCATTTGCGTTTCCATACTTGCTAGTTTAGGGGTTCAATAGGGCGGGGGTTTATTCTACCATTGGAGCTATATCTTAGGTACGTGTGGGTT
>CANYBF010162126.1:0-16157 GCA_948192965.1 Dalechampia spathulata | reverse complement strand
CTCTAATGACTTTGACCCATGATAGAATTTCCTTGGAGAGTAAGTTTGACTTTATTCTACTCAAACCATCGGATTGGTCAATTGTAACTCTGGACCTCCATTTGAAATGCTTCCAATTGATACCATGATTGAATTTGAAATTCTTATTGTATTGATGTAAAATCTCCATGGTTTGTTTCGTATCACATGATCTGAAAACATAGTCATAAATCATCTCATTTCTAGTTATCTTTCATTATTATTTGTTATCTTTTCTATCTTTGTCACAAGCCACAGGTAAACCTGTAACCCGGATGGGAGATGAGTCTCAATCCTACCTTTAAGGTGACTAATCTCATCCACCCAGACCACAAGCTACAGTAATGAATCACTGTAACCCGGATTGAAGACAGATCTCAATCCCATCCTTAAGTGATCATCTTCTCTATATAAATAGTGTGCACACCTCTCAATTAGGGAGGGAACCAATAACTCAACCATTAACGCAATGAGAGATATCTCAACATCTGTCATATATTATTATTTATTTATTACCGATTGTAAAACAGAAATCTCTTTCAAAACTTCTTCTCAAATCATATACAATAGAGTACTAAAACAGTTATCAAATCTGCTGTAAACATATAAAATAGATGGATACAACCATTATCTAAATAAAATACAATTTCCTCAAAATAAATGTCAATTTAGTAAATCACTATAGAAAACAGATAAATACATTTATTTATATATCATATAAAATTGATTAGATAATAATTCCCTTTTTATTTATTATGCACAAACCTCGACAAAGATCATCCTCCACTTATTTACCCTTTTCTAACACTCTTTTATGAACTTCTTCTGCTGTATAACAACAGAATTATTAGAATAAGCCTAACTACTCCCTTTTTCAACTATGGTAAAACATTACCGAATAACCAACATTCACTACTCACTCCTAACCATTTCCATTTACCAAAATTAGCTAATATTCATCCAATAGCTTACTTTATTCCTATTTTATATCTTATGCATCAACTTATCCAAATTACAGACTTTTAAAGGAATTTCAAAAGAGTTTCATCTGTAATTCAGATATTTCAATAGTCTAACTTCATAATCTACCAAACCACCTACAGAAAATACAATTCCCCTCCTCTAAATATCTTACACAACTCCAATTCATCATTCAATAACATTCCTAACATATTATATACCCAAGTACATCCTTAATCATAAATAGCTTAAATAATCAACTTACCTCCATCAATTACCTTTGAATTTTGGAAAAATTCTTCTCTTAAACTCAAAACCCAAAGAAAAGAAGAAGAATTGAGAGAAAATCGTCTAAAGAAAATGAGGAATCTAACCTAATTTACCTTTTAAAAAGTCAATTTTAAGTTACGTATGGCTGTACGAATTTACGTATGCCCATACCGATCCAAAAACTTTAATACCAAAACTACGTCGAAGCTTTGGTAGGACCATACAATCCATTGGTGCACCCACACGAAAGCTACTGCCAAATTGGAAATTTAGGCCGTATCTTCTGTACGACTATACAAACTATTGATATGCTTGTACAAATGTCACGACTAAAACTCCTCTTTATCTTAACATCAATTTAACATCTCTTTATCTTAACCATTTCCTATTAGCCAAAATTTTCCATGCTTATTCATGACATAAACCTCAGTTAAATTCAATATAAAACTTAATTCATATACACATTCTTCTAGCCCTATTTATGGAATTCTCCCCATTAAAATAAATTTTGTCTCAAAATTTTACCTGTGAATAGCTGAGTATACTGATTTCGCATATCTTCTTCTCGTTCCCAAGTAGCTTCATCACCTTTATGATATCTCTAGAGAACTTTCACTAATGGTATCTACTTATTTTGTAAATTGCTTCATTTCACTTATTAGTATTGATATTGGTTCTTTATCATAAGTTGTATCAGCTTGCACCTCAATAGATTCCACTGGTAATACATGTGAAGGATCCAATCTATACATTCAAAGTATCGATACATGAAAAACATTGTGCATTTTATCCAATTTTGGGGGTAAAGCCAATCTATATGCCAAAGGACCCACTCTTTCCAATATCTCATATGGGCCTATAAATCTCAACTTACCCTTTGTACTAAATCTCATTACTCGTTTCCATGGGAAAAATTTTAAGAAAACTTTATCGCCAACATTATATTCAATATCCCACCATTTTAAGTCCATATATAACTTCTGTCTATCACTGGCTGCCTTAAGTTTTTCCTTCATAATTTTGATTTTCTCCTCAGTAAGCTAAATAATATCTGGCCCGATTAAATTTTGTTCACCTACTTTATCCTAACATAATGGTGTTCTACACCTTTATCCATATAAAGTTTCATACGGAGCCATCTGGATACTATTAATAAGGGTACACCATGCCATCTAATTATCTCCTAGATATACAACTCCACCAACCGAAACTATAATCCAATCTAAATGGTAGAAAATGAACAGACTTAGTCAATCTATTAACTATTCAAAGATGTTTATCATACTCCTCTACATCTTTTGAATACACCAAAATATCATTAATGAATACTATCATAAATTGATCCAAATACTTTTTAAAAATAGTATTCATCAATGCCATAAAAGCAGCTAGTGCATTAGTCAAACCAAATGGTATAACCATAAATTTATAATGCCCATACTGTGTACAGAAAGCTATCTTTGAAATGCTCTCCTCTATAACCCCTAATTGATGATACCCCAATCTTAAATCAATTTTTCAAAACACTGACGCACCCCTCAACTGATCGAATAGATCATCAATCAATGGTAATGTATATCGATTCTTCACCGTCACTTTATTCCACTGTTGATAATCAATACACATTCGGAGAGAACCATCTTTCTTCTTAATAAACAACACTGATGCTCCCCACAATTACACACTAAGGCGTATAAATCCAAAGAAGCTCTTGCAATTGCACCTTTGACTCCTTCAATTCTGTTAGTGCCATCCTATATGGTGCCAAGGATATAGGTTCTACACCCGACATTACTTTAATATCAAAGTCTACCTCTCGAACTAGTGGTACACCAGGTAACTCTTCTGGAAACACATCCAAAAAATCATATATTATCAGAATATCTTTCACTTTTGGCTTCTCTGCCTTAGTATCAATCACATTAGCAAGGAAAGTTGTACACCCCCTATTAATCAATTTCCTCACCTTAATGATTGATATCAAACTTGAGACTATAGCAGATCTAATACCTTATACCCAAACTTCAGTAAATTCAGGTGCCTCAAATGTAATCACCTTCAATTTATAATCCACCATGGTTTGATATCGGGCTAACCAATCCATCTTGAGTATCACAGCATACTCTGTAAATGGCATTTCCACTAGATCTAAAGAAAAAGCAACATTATGAATCTATAGTGGATAATCCTTATATACTCAATTCACTACTATATCTTTTCTTAACGGACTAGACACCATTACATCAAAACCCATTGGTATCAATTCCATAGATGCTAAACAACTCAATGCTAAATTAATATATGAATGTATGGAACTAGAATCAAATAAAATAAAAATCTTAGAGTCATTTAAATGAAACTCACCAACAACCACATCAGCAGCTCTAGCCTCATCTCATTAACGCATCGTGTATACTTTGGCTACGATACTAAACTCTTGAGGCTAATTAATAGAAGTCTGACTACTACCAAAGGCTCCCCTGCCTCAGCCTTGTCCTCTACCAACTGACCCTGGCTGTACCCAACCGCTCCCAACAACAGGTCTAGAAACTGTATTAGGACCATCTCTCTCTAAAGCTGTGTGAATTGGCCCAGACCACAATGTACTACAATCTCGTGCCATATGTCCACGTTCACCATAATTATAACAAACTCTCAATATCATACGATAAATGCCTCCATGCATCTGTCCACAAGTAGCACACTATTTAATACCCATAAAAATACCTGGCATCATCTATCCAGATTGATTAGTTCGAGGTGGATATCGCCTAGCTTCCCTAGGTCTTTGTACAAATGGCCCTTACTGTCACTACTTAAGGCACCATTAAATGATGAAACTGCCCTTCTTGACTATTGAGTCATTGTCTCCTCCTCCTCTTTCAATGTCTTCTCATGTCTCAACGCACTAGCAATATAAGCAGAGAAATCCACATATATAAATCCTTTAACTAGCTTTTGAACATGGGCTTTAAGCCCTGCTCAAAATGCTTGTAATGATCTTTACCAGTAACCACTAACCCTATAGCATAATAAGCCAATCGAGTGAATTCCATCTCATATTTGGCCACAGATAAAGCTCCCTGTCTCAATGCCAAGAATTCCTACAGTTTCTCATCAATATAAGCAGATGGTACATATTTATACCTAAATTCCCTCTGGAAGTCCTCCCAAGTCAACGTAGAAGGTCCATCCAAACTGTGTGGAACTGTCTTCCACCATTCATATGCATCATCATATAATAACTAAATCACATACTACAATTTCAAATGATCCAAATAGTCTATTTTTTAAAATACATGTTGGATCCTCTTTAGCCACTGCTAAGCTACAAATGGATTTTGTTGTACCGTGAATTCAGTAGCACCCATCTTAAGCAGTTTATCAAACTTTCTTTTTGGCTACTCAGTTGATGGTACTGCAGTCTGACCTTACAATAATCACATCAAAGTGCTGACTGGTATCGTCACCTTTTCCCATGTAGTCACTATTGGGGTTACTCCTAGCGGTACTTGTCCCGATGCCTCTATTGGCCCTGGTCGGCTTGGACCTTGTCTTTCCACTCCACCAGTACCATCACCACCACCTACCCTATCACAGACATCTATAATACCATCATGAGGATTATGATTTCCCCCACCTTCACCATCAATTATCATAGCTCTATTGGAAATCTTCTCACTATTGCCTTCTTAATCTATAATCTAGAACATAAGATTGCACCTTATACGCTTCTAAATCTATATACAATGTAACAACAATACGCAATATTGAATACCCAGAGCTATAAATAATTATCAATAAGACTTTTAAACTTTTGGCTTTGATAACAAAATAACATGTCATACCTTATCCCTTGCATAGGGTATGACATGCTCTTGTAATACGCTTAACAGATTCCACTCCGACTTAAAACCCGCTAAATATATTACAAAGGATGTTAAAACAATTTTTGCAATTCTTTTATAAATAAATTTTCAAAACAAATGCAGCGAAAGAGAAATGTCCAACCATATTTTTGGTTATGAAAATGAGGGTCTTTCAAATTTTTACTGTTACTTAAAATACAAATAATATATTGCAATTTAATTAATTTCAAACCAAATCTCATATAATACAATAATTTGAAATAACAAACCATTTATAATACCTACTTCTTTAACTTAAACACATACATCAAATAAATAAGTCAAACATATAAAATAAATACACTTTATCTCTAGGTATCTTACATAGTTGCATGCTTACATTGTATTTAACAAGACACTTATGAAATAATTATTTAGCCGTACTCCGTTATAGCTTTAGCTTTCCAGGTGTGAGTCTTAATCAATTATTACTTTTCTCACTGCTATGATCTGCATTCATAAAAAGGAACGCTGAGTACATAACTCAGTGGTGAATAGTAAATGAAAGTAAAATCATAATATAGTTCAAAACATCAAATAAAACCAAGATCAAATACCTTGTTACTGCGAAAACA
This sequence comes from Dalechampia spathulata, assembly GCA_948192965.1. Lineage (NCBI taxonomy): Eukaryota > Viridiplantae > Streptophyta > Magnoliopsida > Malpighiales > Euphorbiaceae > Dalechampia > Dalechampia spathulata. The sequence goes on along the minus strand of CANYBF010162126.1, from coordinate 10,426 downwards.
AAGCATTACTCATAAGATCACAATTTCAAGAAATAAGTGTTCAAATATCATTTGAAAAGTATAAACTATATAGTTATAACACAAACAAATCATGATATGAAAACATAGTCATATATCATCTCATTTTTGATTATCTTTCATTATTATTTATTATCTTTTCTATCTATATCATAAGCCACAGATAAACCTATAACCCGGTTGGGAGATAAGTCTCAATCCTACTTCTAAGGTGACTAATCTCATCCACCCAGACCACAAGCTATAGTAATGAATCACTGCAACCCAGATAAAAGATGGGTCTCAATCCCTGTTGACCCTGACTTCTCACACTCATGCAATATCAGGTTTCTATTGATTTAGCTCGATATTAGTCCCCGATATCGACATCGATTATGCACACATGCCTCCGTGGCTTCCCCTATGCATTCCGATGCATAGGGCACATCTTGGTTGGTAGGGCCCACCATGGTGTTTGGCGGGACCCACCACCCTCATTAGCCTATTCTGGATGTACTGTTCATACAAAACACACTTTATTCCCAACACGAGGAAGGGCTACATAATGCAAAATATGGCATTTTGGGTTTTTGGCACTCTTCACCCAAAATAGTGCACAGGTGGGGCCCACTACCTCTATCAATTTATTTTGTGCATTTTGTACACACAAAATGCCTTATTCTCACTACACAGCACTTGGCATGCTGAATGCCATATTCTGGAACCACCACCCTGTGGAACCCACCAAGCACTAGTGGGGTCTGCTACCCCTATTGGCCTATTCTGTGTATTTTGTACTTACAGAATACATTTCACAGCTGCCTTACACAAGGCATATCTTGTGGCATCCCCAATGCCATAATCCAGGCTCGTTGCACTGTGGGGCCCACCAGTCATTAGTGGGGCCTGCTACTCATTGTAATCCATTTTGAGTGTTTTGTATGCACAAAACACATCCCATTTGCTGCCTTACGTAAGGCAGAGCGCTCGGCATGCCACTTGCCACCTTTCAGGCCCACTATGCTATGGGGCCCACCACCCAACTTAGCCTATTTCAAGTGTTCTGTGCACATAGAACACATTTTCTTTGGTGCCTACATGAGGCATAGCTTTTTGGCATGCCGAATGCCATTTTGGGCCAGAATAGTGTCGTAGGCCCTAAAACGAGCCCATTAGTGGAAACTCGTCGTTCGGGGCCGAATTTGGCAAAACTCAAAACTGTAAAGTGACTTGAAATATCATTTGCATCTTCCTGGACATATGACATGCATCTTGTTTCGCTCATACGGGGCAAAGCGCATAGTTATATGCGGTGCGCATAGCCCTATGCACACCGCATGTTGCATAGAAAAGACTCTTGGTCGGGAGCCTTCTCGAGACCAAACGGGATGTGAGCCATAGTGCACAATGCCTAAACATGCAAAATGATGCTTATAAGGTACAGGGCACATATCCCGATGTGGCCACAGTGGGCCCCACATAACGGGTCTAAAACTATATGTTGCGCATATAGCACTATATGCGCAGCATATAGGCTATGTACTGCGCACATAGCCTTATGTATGGTGCATATAACCTTTGAATTTTTCAAGTTTGGGCCAAAAATTATAAAATTGCCATGCCCGAAAATTGCTCTATAAATATAGAGCTTGGGGTCTGAAGAAGGGATCCCGAAAATTGCCCTAAGGCAAGCCAAACCTCTGCCAAAATAACTTCACAATTAATTAATCCCTTAATTAATTAAATCACTTGGATTTAGAGACAAATTGGCTTTAGTTAGGCTTCCTAAACGAGGAAGGAAGCAAGATCAAGGAAGAAAAGCTGCTGCTAAGAGGTAATTTTTGTATTTTTCCTCATTTTTCTTCTTTCTGCTTCTATTTTTGGGACTATATGCTGTTCATATAGTCTTATGTGTGCCACATGTAGCATATGTGTGGCGCACATAGGCCTATATGCCTCAGATTTTAAAGAAAAAGTCATTTTTCATCCATTTTTCATCAGTTTTTCTTCCGATCTGACCACTCCAGTGGCATTCAAGGCTCCCTCATGCATTGGGTGTCCTAGATCTCCCATAAACAAGCCAGATCTAAAATGATTTTAACTTTAAAATTATTTTTCTTGAGTTGGATACAAATCCACAAAGCAAAATCCCTTCTCGGGCTCCGATCTGCCTAGATCAGGGTTGGATTTAGGGTTTCTGCTTAAAAATCTTTGGTTTTCCTTGGATTTTTCAAACTATATGCACCACATATACATCTATGTATGCCACACACAGCCTATGTGTGGCAAACATAGATTTATGTGCAATGCACATAGATCCTGGTTTTCATAGAAAATCCCATTTTTCGCCAGATCCGCTTCGGATCTGAATTTTTCAGTGACTCCAGTAGCTTCTCCATGCACTTGGGGTTCTGGATTTGTCAAATATTGCTCAGATCTAATTGATTTGAGCCTTAAAATTAATTATTTCATTTAATTACATAATTAAATGTCCGAGGTCAAAATGAGGTACTGTCTTCATTAAAGTTGCTGGATTTTGTCTGTAGCTTGATTCTGTACTGATAGTTTCCATTTTCTTGCAGATCCAGAAGCTATGTGCGCCACATGTCCACCTATGTGTGCCACACATAGCTTATGTGTGGTGCACATAGGTCTATACGCGATGCAAATAGTTCACATTTTTCTAGAAAAATGTATTTTCAAACCGTATTTTCACTATATTCTGATACGTCCAGTGGTATTTGAGCTTTATAGTGGCTCAAGTATTCTGGAATTTTCATAAAATAATTACATTTAATTAATTTTAGCCTTAAAATTAATTTTTATGATAAAAAGCCATTTTTACTCGTATAAAATGCAATTTTTGAAAGGATTGGAATTAATTGGTCGAGTGGCTATCTCCAATAATTTTTATGTGATGTTAGTCCTCTCATTTAATTTTCCATGATCAAATAAAAATAATTTTGCCTAAAATTATTTGTATAAAAAACTAAATTTTCACGATCCGGCTCGTATAAATTCAAATAATTATTGCTAAATAATTATTGGATTTTGACTCTTGGTTCATGCTTTTCACATGGCATTGGACTAGTCAAATAAATCCTAAATTCATTTGCTACTAATGAATTTATGTGTTTATTTTGAATATCCGCTTCACGCATTTTGGATCATGCAAACCTGAGGAGTAAGGGGGTATTACTTAATACCCCGAGAAATTATGTATGCGAGGACATTTGTGTAATAGGGTAGATTATTTATTGGCTTGTAATAATTAATCCCCCTATCTCGTGTGTATCCCCTAATTTCCTCGACTCCCTTTCATCGGCCATTAAAATTTTATTTGTATATTTGCCTAAATATACATGTCATCATGTCACATGCCATGTCACATGACACAATCACACACTACTATGCATGCCATGCATATGTCATGCCATAACATACTGTATTTCGTATGCATATACATATAAATCGTAAATACGCTAATATGCCAATATACGCAATCCAATATGCGCACTCAGCCAATATGCCTTGCCATGCATATATATATGCCATATCACATGTCATATATGTCATGTCACGTCGTATGCCATAATGCATGTCATACCGTATGCCATCATATATACTATGTTGAATACACATTCACATACATATCACTATGCCATGTCATGCATATGCCATGCCATACATCATGTCACATGCCACGCATAAGGTATGTCATTCACTATGCCATGTCATGCACATGCACATGCCATGCCATACATCATGTCACATATCACGCATATGGTATGTCATCTACTATGCCATGTCATGCATATTCTATGCCATACATCATTTTACATGCCATGCATATGGTATGTCATTCACAATGTCATGTCATACATAAGCCATGTCATTTCATACATATGCACTATGCCATGTCACACACATGCCATGCCATACATCACTCCACATGTCATGCATATGATATGTCATTCGCTTCACATACCATACACATGCCATGCATATGGTATGTCATCCACGCTACATGTCATGCATATGCTATGTTTTGCATCACCTCACATATCATACATATGATATGCCATTCATTTCACATGTCATGCATATGCCATGTTGTCTATCTCGCATGCCATGCATATGCTATGCCATTCACGTCATATGCCACGCATACACCATACATTTCATAACGCCAAAATGATTCAAACGTGCTAATGTATTACGCTATATGTGCTATTTGCCATGTTATATGCTTATATACATGTTACCTAGCCATATCATGCATACGATATGTCATTCATGCTCACATATCATGCATAGGCCATGTTACTTTATCGCTATTTTGCATGCCATGCATATGCCATGCCACTCAAATGCCATACAACTTTATATGTCATTCTACGTGCAACCTTGCAACGCCAAATCGCATATCGCACTGTGTGCTTACATTTACACTCGTATGCTTGCCTGCCTAGGATAATTAATCCCAACTATAATGGTAAAATCGATTTTGGAAACTCATAGAATAGATCTCCACCACCCGAACCCAATCTCTGAAGGTTTTAACTAGTACTCATGCTATAGGTCAGTTGGACCAATTTGGAACCATCCGGTGGTGACTCCTTTATGACTCTTTTGAGTGCGTATCATTCCTTGAGGTAACCCCTCGAGAAGTCCACGCTTTCGCTCCAAGTGTGGTCCTCGATTCGTGAGCATCGCAAGCTTCTCTCTAGGCTCCAGCAGAAATCGGCGCTCATAATCCTATCACTAGGTGATCATCTCCTCTATATATATAGTTTGCATACCTCTCAATTGAGGAGGGAACCAATAACTCAACCTTTAACCCAATGAGGGATATCTCAACATTCATCATATATTATTATTTATCTGTTACAAGTTATAAAATAGAAATCTCTTTCAAAACTTCTTCTTAAATCATATACAATAGAGTATTGAAATAGTTATCAAATCTACTGTAAACATATAAATAGATGGATACAACCATTATCCAAATAAAACACAATTTCCTCAAAATAGAATCTTTATGCAACATAAATGTCAATTGAGTAAATCACCATAGAAAATAGATAAATACATTTATTTATATATCATATAAAATTGATTGGACAATAATTCCCTTTTTGTTTATTATGCACAAACCTTGATAAATATCCTCGTCCACTTCTTTACCCTTTTCTAACACTCTTTTGTCAACTTCTTTTACTATATAATAACAGAATTATCAAAATAAGCCTAACCACTCCCTTTTTCAACTATGTTAAAAATTTATCAAATAACCAACATTCACTACTCACTCCCAACTATTTCCATATTCCAAAATTACTTAATATTCATACAATAGCTTACTTTATTCTTATTTTATATCTTATGCATCAACTTATCCAAATTAAAGGAATTTTGATAGAGTTTCATCTGTAATTCAAACATTTCAACATTCTAACTTCATAATCTACTAAACCACCTGTAAAAAATACAATTCCCTTCCTTTAAATATCTTACACAACTCCAATTCATCATTCAATAACATTCCTAACATATTATATACCCAAACACTTCCTTAATCATAAATAGCTTAAATAATCAACTTACCTCCATCGATTGCCTTTCAATTTTGGATAAGTTCTACTTTTAAACTCAAAATCCAAAGAAAAGAAGAAGAATTGAGAGAAAATCATCTGAAGAAAATGAAGAATCTGACCTAATTTACCGTTTAAACTGTCATTTTTAAGTCACATATGGTAGTGCAGATTTATGTGCACCCGTACCGACTCAAAAACTTTAATACTAAAACTACGCTAAAGCTTTGGTAGGACCGTACCACCTATTGGTACGTCTGCACGAAAGCTACTATCAAATTTAAAATTTAGGCTACGTCTTTTGTACAGCCATATGAACTATTCGTATGCCCATATGCATGTCTCGGCTAAAAGTTCACTCAGTACAACCAAACCATATGGTCGTACAAACCAAACACAAGTGGTACGCCCGTACGACAACCTGTACGCCCGTATTCACACATTTGAATTCCATACTCTTACATGTCATCAATTTAACACCTCTTTATCTTAACCATTTCCTATTGGCTAAATTCTTCCATGCTTATTCATGATATAAACCTCATTTAAATTCAATATAAAACTTAATTCATATACACATTCTTCTAGCCCTTATAATTAATAGGAATGGTAGCATCATAATTCATACACCATTATCATCAGCTTGATCATTTTGATTATCTCTATAATTAATAGGAATGGTAGAACCACGTGGAGTACTATAAGTTGAATGAAAGTGTTTAGGATATGATCCCGGTTGTTATGAAGTTGAGGCAATGAATGGATAAGAAAGAGGGCCAGGGTTAGGGGTTAAGGTAAGGGTAATAAGTTGATTTGATATGAAATACTATATGGACCATTGGGCAGACAATGGTAGGATGTATGAAGAAGACTCTCTTAGTTGAAATGGTAATGAAACAAATGGAAAAGAGTATGCAGATTAGGATGGTGGAGAGAAAAATAGAGTTGATAAACTGACTCCAAAATTTAAGGCAAAAGATGGCTCTAATGGCCCAGGTTGATGGTGTAAAGAAATAGAAGGTGGAATAGGATGACAAGATACAATTGTTAGAATCGGGACATCCTGATGACAATGACGATATTAAGTCCTACATTGTAAAGAATGTGAAGATGAAGGTCTTATTGAGTTATCATCAGTAGGATATGAATAATTAATTGATGTAGGCATCGACTTAGAAGGAGGCATTATTGCCAAATGATGTTGTTCTTGTAAGGCTGCTTGACCACTACTACCAAGTTGTTAAACTAATTCTAATCAAAACTTAATGAAATATGCTTGAGGGCATCAACCTACATAAATAATAATGTAAAATAAGTTAGTAAATGAGATATACAATATTCGATTATAGATATAAGAGTTATAGGGTTAAATGCTTACAGAAGCTCTAAATTGTACACCTCTAGGTAAGATAACCTTATGTACCATTCCATATATTTGAAATGGTAATGCATTTATGGAGAAGCAAAAGGAGCCTAAACAATTCATTGGATGTGATCATTCCATAATACTATCCATCTTGATTATCATTCCACCCAATTGACACGTATAGTATACAAGTCAGGTTGATGCCACTCGACTATATGAATACATGTATAGGACTCCCAAATTATCTCAAAAAGCATACAATTAGTTTATCAAGTATAGAGACATATATACAACATTATATATGTCTAAAAGATTTTTCAAATACATATGTCATCTGCTCATGAAATACCAACCGCAACCGTATGTCAAATATGACATCGATAGGAATCTTTATAACGATCTTGATTGTGGTCCACCTACAATATAATAGATAAGGCATATCAATTTTAGAAGAATGAAAATTTAATAATAGAATTTGAATGAATGAAGTTAATACAATGGTACCTCATACTATAAGGAGCATTCAGAGGAAGGGGATTAGGATTAATTGTAGGAGCTAAAAATGGAAATCTCTCCCATGCCTATAATTTCCAAAAGGAATAATGGATTAGAGATTTACACGGCTAATGAATATCTATATGAGTCATAAAACTCATGATATAGATATGCCAAATATGCTGAACCCCAACTATAGTTTCCTACAGTTTCGAGATCCTCAAAGAATTGTAGGAAAAATAAGCTCATTGTACCAGTACTTGTTGGAGAAAAGATATGGCCACATAACAATCTTAAGATAGCTACCGTGACATGGTTATGCATGATTCCAATAGCAGCATAATCAAGGAGTTGACTGAATTCTTGGATAAACCAACTCTGCTTCAATTTTAATCCCCTTTTATGTGTATTTAGTGGAATAACCCTAAGCAAATATGCACATAATGCATTCCAGTTATGATCAAGCTGGCCAATAAAAGGCTGACCATTAATAGGAAACACTGTAATATGGCAACATCTTACAACGTCACCATACACTCCGCATTTGATAATTGGAATGCATGAGTTTTGGGTCTCCATATCTCAATTAATATAGTGATCAAATGATGATCAAGATTAAAATATTCCAAATGAAGTAGAGTAATGAAACATGTATTCTGAATGACATTGATTACATAAGGGTCTAAATCTTTAATATGATTACCGTGCAAGGATATATTCTATCTATAATTTAAAACATGATCATTAACCTACATATAAAAACATGAAAATCATGAAAATGTCAAATATGGAATATTAATTGGGTAGGATTAAAAAGCATTATGTGAGGTATATCTTACCTCATCAAACCAATAGCTTATGATCTATGTTGTTGCTGCTAGTGTAATAACGATGGATCATAAGGTCCTAGTTGAATGTAGTCTCACTGTTTAGGTTATCGAGCCATATTAAAAAAGATGATCTAGAACATAGAACAGATAAGTTGTTCAAATGGAATGATTGTAAAAAGAGAATTGTATATTAAATCATCAATAGGTATGATAGTATGTAATGTCATATTCATGAAATAAAGAATTTTACTATGTTCGAATTTTTCATATGAACACTGTCATTGTAACATGTTGACAACTTGCATTTTACCACCTTTTCTTGTGGCATTATTATAAGTTTTTTTGATCAAAAATGTACTTATCTCAAGATCATATCTTCGGACTTCATGGTCATTCATTTTGGAAACCCTATATTCTAGAGTTCTGATACAATGTTCAATAAAGATAAATCTTTATGCAATTGCATCAATGCATCTTTGATAATGTCTATCAAAGATGTCAACAAGCTTCTCAAACAACATTTGTATCATTCTGGTCATTGGCACAAATCTGATATCTTTCTATTGGTTTATGAAAACGTGTTTGGTAGTGGAAGATATGATTTAAAACTTTTAAAAACACATAATTTCATTAGATCTAGCAATGCTATTCATAGAACACATCAATTATGGAGAAGATTATCAAAGAAGAGATTGAAAACTCACTTTTATGTAGATCTCCTTCTTTCTTATCCTTTTGAATAGTTCTAGCAAACTTTTCAATCCCCAAGGTAGAGGATCTCTAAACTATCCACACAAGCAACAAGAATGATTAGTAATCAATATTACTTGTTTTATTTTTGAGACTAGTAAAATAAAATAATAAAATGGATGAAGAATAAGAATGAATTTGGTTTTGCTTCTTGATATTCTATCAAAAACCAAATTATTTCTCTTGTTCTTGAGCTTTGAGTGGCTTGGAATCAATGGATGACAAAGGCAGCCAAAATATGCTTTTGTACTTTCGTTTTGTTTTCACCAAAACATAATACCATAACCCTAATTAGGTTTAGGTTTAATAAGTTAAGTCATGCACATGTCATATGCTTTTATCATGTGACTTGTATGTGACTAACTTAAATCTCCTTCCTAGAAGCACGTGACAATCATGTGCACTTCCTTTTAATTCATCATACATGAATAAGTTGTTGGTTTACCATATGATTAAGCAGCAGAAGAAATTTAAAATTTTTATTTAGAACAGCAAACCAAGAAGGGATCTTTGCATCAAAACACAAGAAAACCCAAGTAGAGATTAGATATGGTATAAAGGATAGTAACTCTTACTTTTCAATGCGGATCTCCTTCGTTCTTTATCTCTATATCGTTTATGGTTGTAGCAAACCAAAAACCACCAAAATAGGTAGCCTCCAACAGTATCCACACGAAATAAGGAAGTCCAAGCAAGCAACCAATTGCTTCTATCTCCTTTCTTGTGAACTAGCAAAGAAAAGAAGAAAAATCTTATGGAATTTTCATCTTCCCCACAATCTTGCTTGTGAATGCCAAACCCTATTCCAAAGAGAGGAGGTGTGGTTGGCAAAAGGAAGACAAATGAAGTGGATTGACCTAATTTTGAGTCATAACATTATATTTATACTTAAAAATTAGGTTAAGCTGAAACCTTTTCAGCTTAAGTCAAGTCAGGGCCCACTTGTGACAGATATGGCAAGTGACTTTCACTTGCCTTGTCATAGCCCAACTCTCATAGCCCATTTCAAACCTTATGGACTTATAAACCTTCAGATTCAAGTCCATATGTCTTAGGTTTATTTCCATAAATGTTTTAACAACTTTTCCCAAAAGTACAAAACTGCCCTTTTAGTTTGTTTCCTTATTTGTAAGTGTGTGACCTTTTGGGTTCCTAATATGTTGGCAACATGTTAAATCTCATATTTAGCATGTAAATCATGAGCAGTATCTAGTTATACATCATGATTATCCAAATATTAGGAGGTTAGTTATTGGTTTGACTTCAACCCTTCCATATCAGACACCGCTGCAATAAACTCCTTTCACCATCACTATCTCTTTTAGGTTTGAGTATGGATTAATGTTAACTCAATGTATGACTAATTATGTTAAGTCATACCCTAAAATAGATTT
>CANYBF010161938.1:0-11773 GCA_948192965.1 Dalechampia spathulata | reverse complement strand
AAACCACCTAATTCTAAGTGATTTAATGCGTTTTAATTAATCCTAAAGACTTAGATCAATCAAAATTGGTGTTTTGGATGTGTCAAATCACGTTTTAGTTGCTGACGGCTGCCTAGGAAGTCTAGGGTTTCGCTTAAAATTCCCGTCCTTAAGCCAAATGGCAGATTAGGGTTTAAATAAGTCTGCCCTCGGGGACATGTGCGATCGCACATGTTTTGTAATGAAACATATGCGAACACACATGTTCATATGCGGAGTGTAATGGGACATATGCGATCGCATATCCTCCCAAAAGTGCCAAAAGGAACCCTAAACGGGCCTAGCCCGGTCCGAGAGGACTCCAGACGGTCCAAAAGAACCCTAAATAGCCTGGAATCAACTCGGAATCGATCCAAACCAAGGCCGGTCCAAAATTAGGGTGCGACACCCTATCTTGCCTTTCCCTGAGTGGAGTAGAGGAGATGTTGGTTGATATCTCATTTTTCTATCATTGAAGATCCTTTGTATTAGAATAGGCTTCTATTTTATTCCCCTCATATATATGCCTTATTATATTATGCATGTATTCCCCTATCTCTCTTATCCCTTTTTGCAATCCATTATTTTATCGCTTTGCTGTTTAGCTTTGTTTTATTTGCTAACATGCTATATTTGCTACCATATTATGTATTGTATGATTATATTCATGCTTGTGGATGCAATTCACCTTCTTAGGAACACTTAACCACTTACTATGATAAACATTGATAACTTTAAATGAATAGAGTTTCATCACTTGAACCCAATCTCTAAAGGGCTTAACTTAGCATTCATGTTATGGGTAGGTTGGATCATTTTCTAGAACCATTTCGTAGTGACTCCATTTTATATGACCTTATCATGGGTCCATTTTACACATCAAGGGAGCCCTTCAAGAAACCATGCTTTAACTCCAAATGGGCCTCCGGTCGCTTGCTATTGTGAAGAGCTCCACTCATAATGTCAATACATGAAATATGCAAAATATCTAAATTTTAAGGCATGCGCATCTTACTCTTTAAGTAATATCATAAAATCTCATTATACATCACCTAAATGCCTAGAATTCATCTAAGTTAACTATATAAAAAATACCAATTTTCAATCATTATTGCTAAAGTCTAAAGTTATAATGCAAAAATAAACAAGAAGTTTTGAAAAAAATAAAAAAATTGGAAAAAACTTAAAAACAACAAATTAGTAAAATAGCAGCAAAATTATCAAAATAACAATAAAATACAACTATATATTCCATTCCTCTACACATATACATAAACATCATATTGTCCCCAATATGCTTCAACAACTACAAATATATGAAAAACTAAAAAGATAGAAAGAATAAATGTTGCATGTCTCTCGTATTACTAATGGAGGAATCTACTACTACATCTTAATTGAATGATGTAGTTCTCAAACATTTGCATCCAACTCATCTAAATAAATGAAGATCTGTCAAACAACTTCATCTAAACTCGCAGTAAGCTTATCAAAATTTGAATTGACAGTTGAAAACTGTTGTTGTAAAGAACAATAACTTAAAGTTGGGGCAGGCCTAGGTTGTGATGTCGAAACAAGTGCTTGCGCTAGTTTACCTCTCCTAAAAACTTTATCCTTACTTAGCATTATTAAATCTAAAGGAAAAACATCATAACTTAATGCCTCTTATTTCTTGCACAATAAACCCATCTCATCCAACTAACAAGATCCAAAGGCAACAACTCAAAAGCTTATGTAGATTATGAGAAGAAATATAAAATAACCATAACTAAAGTGCTAAATGAGTAACAATATATCCTAAAAATGGCCTTTTGCAAGCTACTATAGTTGAGTTGAATTATGAAGAAATGAAACAACCCAAGTTAACCTATTTTTGCTTAACCATACACTATAAGAAAAACAACTCTATCTTAGTTGCAATGCCATATGAATTATTCCAGCAAGAAAAAGAATGCTTGAGCAATCTATGCAAATAAGTTAAGGAATGATTCCTCAAGCATGAATCATGAGTAAAACTTGGGTCATATTTCTTATAGATAACTAAAGTGTAATTATCCCAAATAACGTATGCATCAAAATCTTTAGGTATATCACAATAAACATCCAAAAACTCATTAGAAATCTCATTAATAAGACCTAAAGCCATATTAAACTAGTTGATAAAAAAATGAAATTGCTTACTTAACAACCTAAAATATATCACATCCTCATTATAAATAATGATTAGTTTTTATTTATCTATAATAAAAGTAGTATAGAACTCATAAAAAGCAAGATAATTAATTTCAAAGAATTTCTACCATATAAAATTCTTAATAAAATTAGCACATTTTAAACTCAAGCGTGTAATAGTAGGGAAATCAATCAACTTACCTTGTACCACTCTTAGATTGACCATCTTATCAAATTTCTTCTTTTCTTTTTTATAAATTGTAAATTACTATTGAGATTTGAAATTGAAGTTAGTAGTATACTCTTGGTTCTCTCCTGATTCTTGCATGTGGCTTGGTAATTGCCAATACTTCTTGCATAAGTTCTTCAGCATTGAGCATAATTAATTTTGGTAATTCTTCCCTTTGAACTTCTTCTTCTCCTCCCTCCCTCCTTCTTGCTTTTCCTATACTTTAAAATCAATAATCACTTTCCACAATAGCTTTTCATTATTTTTATTAGAGTTTTCATCAGTGAGCCTAGGAGGGAGCCATGTAGAATCATATTGGTGGCTACCGAGAGGATTATCATAAGTGAACATTTAAATTCTGACATGTTGGGTTATGACCACTAGTTATGAAGGAGAGGGAAGATTGCATTTTTTGCTTATTCACATCATTGGCTCTTCATCTTCCACCATGATTCGTTCTTTACTGGCCGCCATCTGTTGCTTACCAAAGCTCTATTATCAATCGTTCTCCTTATGTTGACCATTTTTAAAATCCTTAATTTTACAAATTTTGGGATATCGACTTTAGCTTAGAAAAGGAAAGATAGTGTCTAAAGAGGAAAGAGAAAAATGCTTTAATTAATACCCCATTAATTAATTAATAGAACATGAAATCATAAGTAAGGAGGCAACATAAGAATCAAACAAGAATTAAAGAGAGGGAAAGAAATAGAATATAGGAAATTTATAGTGGTTCGGCTAATAAATTCCTACATCAAGTAAACAACTTAGATTTTCACTAATCACTTAGTAAATACAATAAAGAATTCTTCTCACAAGAATTCAATCTCTAATGTTTTTCCAAGGCTTACACTAAAAACTTTCAATAAGTGTTTTTCCAAGGTTCACATTAAACCTCACTTAATTACAATCCCTTCCTATGTTTGAAAACATAATGCAAGAGAAAAATAATAAAGATTGAAAATCCAAAAATCCTTTTCAAAGGATTTACAACTCAAGGAATCAAGAAATACTCAAAAATGTATTTAACAAAGCAATTGATGATTGTAGATTTATTTCCTACCTCCAATAAGATTAATCTACACTTATATAAGCTATTCCAAGCTTATATGACTGTTGGGGATGCAATCAATGCAAAAAAGAGCCATTTTACAATGTTTTAAAAAATGCTAAAAATATGTATTTTGACTCATACGGTCATACGGGTTCACGTACCCTTATACGACATCCAAAAAATGATCTAAAAATGATGTCAAAGCATCCGTATAGCTGTACCACTAAGTTTTTTGAAATATTTGAAACATTTTCAAATGTTTTTTGAAACTCCCTTTTAAATGAATTTAAAGTATCTACTTCCATTTTCAAGTAATGAATCTTATTTATCAAAGTTAATTTTTTAGATTTAAAACTTTATTTTACCTAGCTAATTACTCATATTTGACAAGAAGTTCTTCTAAGACACTTTCCTCATCATCAAACTCATTATTAAGAGATTGGTTAGAAGTGCTTACCTCATTAAAAGATTCTTCATCCTCCATTTCCATGAAGCATAATCTATGCTCTTCAATTAAGCTTTTATCATCCAATTCACTCTCATCATCCCTAGTAGATTTGAAAGCTTTCTTCTTGGATGGTTTGGATGATCTAGGATATTCACTCTTCATATGTCCTTTACTTGTATATTCTTCTTTTCCTCTTCCAACACCTTGCCTTAAGGTGATCTCATGAGTAAGAAGCTTTCCTAGAAGCATGTCAATAGAAAGCATTGATAGATCATTTGTTTCCTCAATTGCAATCACTCTTACTTCCTAATTCTTCTTTGGAAGAACTCTAAGGATCTTATTATTGATATCGTCTTTAGCATAATTCTTCCCAAGCTTCTTTAAACCATTGATAATCACCATGAGCCTATTGTACATCTCTGATACACTCTCATTTTGATTCATAGTAAACAACTCATATTCATGAGTTAAAAGTTGAATCTTCTTGGTCTTCACTTGATTTGTGCTCTCATGATGTGTTTCTAAAGCATCCCAAATTTGTTTGGCGGTCATGCAATGAGACACTCTTCCATACTCTTCTCTACTAATGTTACAATACAAGATATTCATAGCCTTTTTACTCATAGCATTGACCTTTTTCTCTTTGCTATTCCACTTATCCTTAGGCTTCAATGTGGAAATACGTTCAATGATAGTTGTAGGAGGACTATAATCATTTTCAATGAAGTTCCACAATTCAAATCCATCACTCTCCAAGAATATCTCCATTCTATGTTTCTAATAAGAGTAATCTATACCATCAAAGAAAGGAGGTCTTGTGTAAGATTGACTCTCTAGACAATGTATTGCTATTTGATCTTAACTTTAAGAATGTTAATTCTTAAAAAATAAAGCCCAATCTTTAATACTAATTGAAATCCTAAGTAAGGAGGTAACACAATAATCAAATAAGAATTGAAGAGAGGGAAAGAAATGGAACTCAAGAAATTTATAGTGGTTCCGCCAACAAATGCCTACATCCACTTACCCAAGCAAACAACTTAGATTTCCACTAATCACTTAGCAAATACAACAAAGAATTCTTCTCACAAGAATTCAATCTCTAGTGTTTCCCCAAGGCTCACACTAAACCCTTACAATAAGTGTTTTCCCAAGACTCAAATTAAACCTCACTCAATCACAATCCCTTCCTATCTCTCAAAACATATTCCAAGAGAAAAATAATAAGGATTGAAAATCCAGAAGTCCTTTTCAAAGGATTTACAACTTAAGAAATCAAGAAATACTCAAAATATATAAAAATGTATTTAAAAATGAAATTTATGATTATAGATTGATCTCCTACCTTCAATAAGGTTAATCTACACTTATACAAGCTATTCTAAGCTTATATGATTATTGAGGATGCAATCAATGCAAAAAAGAGCCATTTTACAATATTCTAAAAAATAATGAAAATATGTATTTTGACCCGTACGATCATACGGGTTCATATACCCTCATATGACACCCAAAAAATGACCCAAAAATGATGCTAAAGCATTTGTACAACTGTACCACCAACTGGTACACTTGAACCAAACATTCTGCCAAATTTTCCACCCCGTATAACCTCCCGGTTTGCCCATATAGCCCAGGAAACCAAATGGTAATCCGTTACCCAGTCTTGTATGCCTATACCAAGCCTAAAAACATCCAAAACTTCAATATTCTTCTTATAAATATTGTTTGTTAACATTAAAACTAAGATTAAGGACCCTTAAGGTCCAATAGAAAATTTAAAGAAGAAAGAGAAATAATAAAATTAAAAAAAATAAGTCCTCCCCTTTCTATAAAATTGTGCATTTTGCATAAAGAAGTCCCAACTTCTATTCTTCCATTTTCCTGTTATTCAAAAGCTAACAATTAAAATTAGATTAAAAATGATAAATTTAGAGGTAAAAGAAGACTCCATTAAAAACTAACTTAACTAAATTAAAGATAAAACTCACATTATTGACTAATCTTATAGGCAAAAGAATATAAAATAACAGGAACAATAAAAAAATAAAATTTAGTTCTAGTTATAAGCCCTAGCTTGACTTTTCCTTTCTTTATTCCTTCTTTGACAAACAACCTAATGTTATCTCATATATTGGTTGAGTTAAGAATCCTTCATAAAATGCCTTCAACTTATGTCCATTCACTCTAAATATCTTCTATATATCAATGTTATGTATCTTAAGTACTCCTTGGAAAAATTTTAATGATAAAAAATGGCCCTAACCACCTTGATTTTAGCTTTTTAGGAAATAATTTGAGTCTGGAATTAAACAATAACACATTCTATCCAATTATAACTCCTTTCTTATTAACAATTTATCATGAAGCATACGAGTTTTCTCTTTATAAATCTTTGAATTTCCATAGGCATTATTTTGAATCTCTTTCAGTTCTTAAATTTACAGCTTCCTATGATTACCTACTTCATTTAATGACATATTATATTACTTTACAACCCAGAATGTTCTGTGTTCAATCTTCACAGGTAGGTGACATGCTTTCCTATATACTAGCCTATACGATGATATTCCTAAAAGACTTTTGTAAGTAGTTTTGTATGCCTAAAAGGCATAATCAACCCTTAAAAGTTTAGCTTATGAATGTCTTATTCATATTTATTATAAAACATATTTAAGAATAATAAGTTCATCAAAAAAAAATTTGCAAAAAAATTGATAAAGAAGCATACTTCAAATATGGTTGAACTTCTTCATAATTTTTTTAGCACATGTTCATGTGCTTGTTTTCATTCATGTTCCTCAAAGTTCTAGTTTTATCCTTTGTTAAAGGATAACCTATTTGTGAAACATAGATAGCTCCTTGATAATATCAATCTTGATATATTTGAATTCTATTTTAATTGATTAATTTTAATATCAATATTATGTAAATATCATGAGCAAAACACTAGGTTTCTTCCATAATATATCCTTCTAGAATAAAACCTTTTAGTTGGCTTTCATTACAAACATAACATTTTAGTTTATGTAAAAGACTAAAATTATAAGTTCAATATTACATATAAAATATGAAAATCAAAAATAAAAAACTATAAAACATTTAAAATTTACCTTTCAATTGGATACATCCATTGATATTGAATAGGTCTAACAATTCTAGTCTCAAAAGCTAGATAAATAGCTAATTGTATCATGACATCAAAGAAAGAAAGCAAAAATATTTTCTCTAACTTGCATAAGGTTATTGCAATTTGAGATTCAAATTTCTTCAACACTTCATTTTCAAGTACCTTATAACATAACTCTTTAAAAAATATACTTAGCTCAATGATGGCCTCATATACATTGGTGGCCACTATCCTTAAAATTGTTAATGGAAGAAGCACTTCTACAAAACATGGGAATCATGATTCTTGAGACCAAATATCTATACTCTTTTACTTTTACACATCATGAAGTATTGGAGGAATATCCATTTGGAACCTAAACCATTTTCCAAATTTTGCATACTTTAAATTTTTATTAGGAGATAATGTGTAATATGAAAAATGTAATTTGTCATCTCTTTTAGTTGGATGCAATTTAATGTGAATACCCATCTCTTTTAAATCATGAAATGAGTGCAAACCATCTTTTGTTTTCCCTTCAATATCTAATAATGTTATAATAAATATTATTTTCAACATGCATGTGTGAGCGCCCAGTTTCTACCGGAGCCAAGAGTGATGATAATGATGCAACATTCCTTGCGTTCTGTGAGTCTGACATGATTTTGTACATGATAGAAAAGATTAGCATGGATGCATGAGTATGCATATGATGTTACGTATGATGTACGTGATGCGACACGTAGAATGTATGCGTGACCTATGCTAGGAAATATACGATGTTATAGCTACAACAAAGCAAGTCAGAATGCGTATGCATGGGTGCACATGATGTGTCATGTAGGATGTATGCATATCCTATGCTAGGAAACATCCAGCGTTATGGTTGCAAAAGTGAAATTTATTAGGAAATTGCATGAGTATGCATGTATGCGTGTTTGGCAGAAAACACGGAAATGGATAGTGAATACATAGCATTTAGCAGCGCTCCCTTCCAACCTTATACCTCCATGAGATTTGGTCAATCCAAGTTCTCCTTTCCTAGGTAGGGATACTAACCCAGAGTTACACTGGGAACTCGAGATGCGATTCTCTTGATAAGGCAAGCAAAAGGGTTGATCATTGCTCGATCATATGAAGGATTATGGCAAAAACCTGACAACATTTTGACCTAGCCATATTGCTATGATAAGTGAATGCCAATGGAATTAGCATGAGGTTGTGCAACCAAACAAAATCATGAAAGGATTCTGACTCTTAGCAGAGCAATACAAGCATAATCATATTGTTATGATAAGAGTACGCCCATGGAATAAGCATGAGGTTATGTAACCATATAGAATCATTAAAGGATTCTGACTCTTAGCATAGCAATATCGGTATGACCACATTGTTATGATAAGAGTACGACCATGGAATAAGCATGAGGTTATGCAACCATACGGAATCATGAAAGGATTCTGACCCTTAGTAGAGCAATATGGGCATGACCACATTTTTATGATAAGAGTATGCCCATGGAATAAGCATGAGGTTGTGCAACCATACGGAATCATGAAAGGATTTTGACTCTTAGCAGAGCAATATGTGGGAGGAAAATAAGCAGGGTCTATACAAATCCACTCACACGATAAGGCAAAGATCCACATAGCATCCAATAAGGGTCCTAGTTTGGAATGTTGCTAGGCTTGCTACATGGGCTTTAGTCCAGTTTTGAGAACTGGCTAAGGTCTCCTGCCACATTGTCCACAACCTATTCAACCAAATGGAATCATCGATATAGGACTATACCTCGCATATATCCATCAGGAATCATTGACGGTTATCAGTACAGTGCGGCGAGTAGTAAAGGTAGATGTGCTTTCCCAAGGAGTCGAATGGAGTCCAAGGTACTCACTCACTAACAATCATTGATTTGACATGGGACCAAGGTGATGTGTGCAGATACAGACTGGTGTTGTGATGCTATAATTAATCCAACTATGATGGGAAAATTGATATGGAAACTCTTAGATGCCACCACTCTTTCACCGTGATGTCCCAAGTGGAGTCGCCACTGTGAGTGCCCGATTTCTGCCAGAGCCGAGAGCGAGGCTTGCGATGCTCATGGACCGAGGACCACACTTGGAGTGAAAGCGCATTCTTCTTAAGGGGTTCCCTTAGGGAATGATACCGACTCGAAAGAGTCGCAAGGGAGTCACCACCGGATGGTTCCGGATTGGTCCAACAAACCCATAGCATGAGTGCTAGTTAAACCCTTCAGAGATTGGGTTCGGGTGGTGGAGATCTATTCTATGAGTTTCCAAGATTGATTTTACCATTATAGTTGGTATTAATTGTCCTAAGCAGGCAAGCATACGAGCGTATATGTAAACACACAACGCGATATATGATTTAGCATTGCAAGGTTGCATGGAGAATGTTATATAATGCTATATGGCATTTGGATGGCATGGCATATGCATGGCATGCGAAATAGCGATAAAATAACATGATATATGCATGACATGTGAGCATGTATGACATATCATATGCATGATATGGTAACCTAATATGATATGTAAGTACATAATCATGGTAAATAATGTATAGCATTATACATTAACGTTTTGAATTGTATTGGTGTTGGGTGTATGCATGGTGTACGAAGTGAAATGAGTGGCATAGCGTATGCATGACATGTGATATGATGTATGGCATGGTATATGCATGTTATGTGAGGGTGTATGACATATCATATACATGATATGTGAATATGATGTATGACATGGCATAGTGGATGACATACCATATGCATGGCATGTGAAGTGATACATGGCATATCATGTGCATGATATGTAAGGTGATATATGGCATAACATATGTATGACATGGCATAGTGGATGATATACCGTATGCGTGGCATGTGAAATGATGTATGATATGGTATATGCATATCATGTGAGGGTGTATGACATGTCATATGCATGATATGTGAATATGATGTATGATATGACATATGCATGACATGACATAGTGGATGACATACCATATATATGGCATGTGAAATGATGTATGACATGGCATACGCATGACATGGCATAGTGGATGTGTATGTGAATGTGTATTCAACATGGTATATGGTATGACATACAGCATGTCATGGTATATAGGATAGCGTGGCAAGTTGCGTGTATTGCATTACGTATTGGCGTATTTGGATTGTATTGGCATACGAGATAATATATGTTATAGCATGACATATGTATGGCATGGCATAAAAGTGTGTGATGTGTCATGTGACATGGCATGTGACATGATGACATGTATTTAGCAACTATAAATCCATCCACGAATAAAAATACCGAAAGGCCGGTGAAAGGGATAGAGGAGAATGGGGGATACATGTGGGATTTAATGCTAAATCCTAAAATGGGGAATAATGCTATTCTATTACAAAGGATCTTCATCTGTACAAAAATCCAAGACATTTAGTAATGTCTCAACCTCCTTGGGAAATTTCCACCACGGGTAGCACGAGTGAAAATGCAAATAAACAAGCAAGATCATTAATAGCAAACAAAATTTAGGACTTGCTCAACTAATTCTATGCCATGTTAAAGCACGAATCAAGAGCTGAAGTCCGATGGATGTAAGATGAAATGACATAATAGCATATGACATGATGATGTGGCATGTAACATGGTAACATGGCATAATGGCATATGACATGTGACATGACATGATGATGTCATAAATGGCATATGACATGACATGTGGCATGATGACATGACATAATGATGTATGACAAATGATGTGGTATATTAGCATATGATGTGGCATGATGTCATAATATTAATAAGTTACTATTCATGAGTTACTATTCATAAGTTACTATTCATCATGGTATGTGGCATGATGACATGGTATAGTGGCGTATGACATATGACGTGACATATGAGCATATGACGTGGCATGATGACATGGCATAAATGGTGTATGACATGTGACGTGACATATTAGCATATGATGTGGGATGACATGGCATAAATGGCGTATGACATGTGATGTGACATATTAGCATATGATGTGGATGATGGCATGGCATAAATAATATTCACAAATTACTATTTATGAGTCATTATTCATGTATTACTATTCATCATAACATGTGGCATGATGATATAGCATAGTGGCGTATGATATTTGACGTGACATATTAGTGTATGATATGGCATGATAACATAGCATAAATAGCGTATGACATGTGACGTGATATATTAGCATATGACGTGGCATGATGACATGACATAAATGGCCTATGACATGTGACATGGCATATTAGCATATGATGTGGCATGATGACATGACATAAATGACATATGACATGACATAGTAAAAAGCTAAACGTGGCAATAAAGCTAAATAAAACAATAAGCTAAACATGGCAGTAAAGCTAAACAAGGTAGAAAAGCTTAAATAACTTAAAAAGCCGAAGGAATAAATGACTTACCAGGGCTAGAAGTCGCTGCCCCTAAATTCCTAAACGCTTAGGATTTTAGTAAAAATTTAATTAGTTGCTAAACTTAATTAAAATTTTACTGAAGTTATTTTGATCCTATGTCTTAGAATTAAAATTTTTATCATATGTATGATATCTTGTGTATCATTTTTATGATATGTTTTTGTGTGTTGGAAGAGGAAGGCTTGGCCTTGTATTTATAGTAGCCTTAGGAGGGGTGGCACCCTTAGGCTTAGCAATGT
>CANYBF010161850.1:0-16780 GCA_948192965.1 Dalechampia spathulata | reverse complement strand
AGTATAAATAAATAAATTATAGATCAAATTTCATAAATGAAGTTATGAAATTTGAATAACAAGGATTGATGTAGTATACATGATAATGACTACAATACTTTAAGGTAATTACAAGAATAAGACTTGGTACACGTGTCATGGGAATTAAATTAGTTATAACAAGGACATGGTAGGAATTATGGTATGATATTGTTAGAAAATCAGTTATATGTTGAAATACATTGGAAATGTTAGAATTAATGTTCTAAGTGAATAATTGGTAAAAATTGATACTATGATATTCTGGTTTAAATAACTTACTTCATTTACGTATTATAATTGATTATATTTTCAAGATATAGGTTTAAGCACCACTGAGTTTTATACTCAGCGTTTGTCATTTGATGAACGCAGGTTAACAGATGAAGGCGAGCACGGATTCTCAAAGGACCAATTTAGCAGTACTCTGAGGATAAGGACTTGGTTAAGAGTAAAGTAAATTGATTAATAAATTTTAATTAATCTATAAGGTAGTAAATGTAAAATAAATAACACAGGGACTAAGACTTCCGTAATACTTAGAACGATGCATCAATAAATAATAAATAGGTAAACATTAAAAAAAATTCATACGAATCCCTTGTAGAGTAATTAATGGTTTCCATGAATTGGAGATCATTAATTATTTTACGGGAGCATGTCGTAGTGAAAAGACGTGATAGCATATCCATATGTCATACTCTTCATAAATTATATCATATAAATAGACATGCAATAAGTCTCATAATCTCATCAAATAAGTTTCATAACCCATATGTATATATCTCATCATTAACATGCATATTATAATTACAATACATAATTATGATCATATTAAATCTTATCCCCTTTATCAATATCTCATCCTTAAAAGTTGTATACACTTGTTTCATATAGCCTTTTATTTTATGTTCTTACGTCCTTATCCCGGTTATATTCTTTTTCTAATTTTCATTATGAGATGTTTATATTTGATATTGTTAGTCTAATGTTTATATTTAAGGCAAGTGCAACTGAACTCTAGCTAGTTTTTGGAACTCACTTGACTCAAGTTAAACTTTGGGTCCATCCTTTTTTCCTCATTCCAATTATATTTATGATTTTTATCATGAGATGTTTGTATTTGGTATTGTTAGTTTAATGCTTTAGTATTTTATTACACTTACATGTTTATAGAAATCTCATTTATATTCTTATTCATAATGCACTTCTTTTTTTTTAATTTAAATACTCATTTTTCATAATCAATATTGACCAATTGTAATATTTATTTGAAATATTCAAGTTAAGGTAGATGTAACTCAACTCTAGCTAGTCTTTGGAACCCATTTTTCACTCTCACTCGTGTAACTTGAGTCAAGTAGATCTCTAGATTAAAATTTTTCACTTCCTAAAGGTCATTAAACTTGAGTAAACTTCCACTTGACTCAAGTAAATCTCTAAATTACAATTTTTCACTTCTTGAAAGTCACTTAACTCAACTCAAGTTTAATTATTAAACATCCTATACATTTTTTAACATTTCTTTGGCCTCTAAATTGTTTATTTTGGAGATTTAAGATTAAATTAATGAAAAATAAATGTGTATTCCTTATCCTTTTCACCATTGAAAGAAGAAAGAGGCCATAACACATTCTTACTCATTTCCATTCATCAAAGATATTTTAAATCCTATGAACCTTATTTTTTCATTAATTCTTATACTCATCAAAGTTGAATCATTTCATTACTTGCATAATTTTATTTTTAAAACCCCTAGCTCATTAATTGATTTACATACCCTTTCAAGTTTTGTATTTGCATTATTACTAGTTTAAGAGTTTTAGATTATATAACAAGTCTTTTACACCTTCTTAACTATCCATCATCATAATCCATCATCCTAATTTTCCATCCATTATTTACCATTACATTTCTCATGTAATATCATCAACTTAATGCCGCATTATCAAGTTATTATCATATTTATATTCATACATCATATATACTTAAAATCAATCCCTAAATTTTATAAACAACATCATCTATTCAATACCACATTATCAAGCCATTATTATATTTACATTCACACAACACATGCACTCCAAATCAATCTTTAAATTTTATACACAACTCTAAAGGGTTTAAGCACTTTCTATGTCTCCTTAGCTTCTAAATAAGCTTGAAAATGATGAATTTATATTTTAAAAATATATGACAAGTTTGATCACTTTTTGTATTTTTTCCTTGGATCTTCTTTTAGCTATTCAAATCTCTCTAGGCTTCTTAAGATTTTCAATTAAGTATAATTATCCTCCATAGGTGTTTCAATTAAAGAAGAATCAAAGAAAAATAGAGAAATAATTTTGGTTTTGGTAAGGAAAATTTCAAGAGGTGATCTTGCAAGAGTTTAACCTAATATTTGATTTTTTGTACTATTTTTTCTCTGCACCACCCCTCCATATTTATAGGCTCAAGGAGGATTAATTAAGAGTTTGATTAATTAACTAAATAAAAAGGTTGTCAACATCCTATTGGCTTATGTTAAATTAATTAACTTAACCATTGCATTTAGCTTCTAATTCAAATGAGTGGCTTTTATCTAATGGTAAATCAACCCTTCTTAGTTCTATTTTATTTTCTTTTTCATTTTTCATAAATATATTATGTCATTTCATAATTAATTCAACTTTCCATCTTTATTCATTTGTATAAATTAGAACATTACAACTCATATAATCATTCATATTATCTAAATATGATTAAATCAAAATTTATTCTATTATGGATAACTTTTTATAGTTGTAGAAATTTACTAAGTAATTTTTTCAAAAACTTTAGTTTACCGGTACAAAATAATTTCTCATTATTGGCTCAATTAAAATATAATTTAAAGTCTAAACTAATAAAATGCATGTAGTATAATTATTTTAAATTTCTAATATTTAAAATTATCAATTAAGAATCACTAGTATAATTTATATGAATAATTTTTCAGGTCTACATAGCATATATAGATTTTATCTATTTAATTCAACGCCTTACAAATATTAATTTGTATTATAATAGATTATAGAATTTTTGTTATCATTATATTAAACTTTTAGGTCATACTTTAAGCTTTTTCATTCATGCAAATTATTTCTCTTATTGGATTTTTACCTAAGTTACAGTTAAAATTTTTTTCTAAAATATTAGTCACCTTGTATAATCATAATTATACTCAATAAATCCATATATTATAGAAATTCTTCACATTTTTTTCTATCATTCATCAATTGAGGGTTTGAATTTATATCATCCAATATTTGCATGTCACATGAGAGTGTTTTAATACTCTTTTTACATTTTCTAAGGGATCCTTACGTAAAATATTATCTAAGTTCATAAAAAAATTCTTCATGCACAAGTGACATCATATAAATATATGAGTAATAAAATATGAATAACTAAGATAAATATTCATTTTACTCATAAAAATTTTTAAAACTTCATAATCATCTTAAATACTTCCTAATGTTAAAGGAAGATTTGATAATTTAATTCTAATTATTCTAATTGAATTATCACCAAAATATGATGTTATAAATCACATGTCCAAATTACATACATAAGTTGGATAAATTGGGTTCATTTGATTATGAATCATATAAAATATATGAGTTTTATTTACTAGGCAAGATGATAAAATCACTTTTTAATGGAAAAGATCAAAGAGCCAAAGAGACATTACAACTTATACATTCAGATGTATGTGGTCCTATGTCCATATATGCTAGAGGTGGATATCATTACTTCATTACATTCATATATGACTTTTCTAGATATAGATGTTTGTACTTAATGAAGTACAAGTCTGAAGTCTTTGAAAATTTTAAAGTGTTCAAAAATAAAGTTAAGAAATAACTTAGCGAGAATATTAAAATACTTTAATGAGATCAAGATGGTGAATACTTATATAAAGAATTTCAAGATTATCTTAGAGATAATAGAATATTATCTCAATGGATCCATTCTTTAAAAGAATGTATCAAAATCTATTAGATGTTGTTCAATTTATGATGAGCTTTGTAGACTTGCCCAAGTCGTTATGGGGTCATGCACTAGAAATTGTTGTTTATGTTTTAAACAAAATTCTTTTTAAATCAATTGAAGTTACTTTATATGAGATGTGATTTTTATATAAAAGTGTGAGGTTATCTTGCTTATGTTAAGAGGACAATGTCAAATAAATTTGATGATAGATATGAAAAATGCTATTTTGTGGTATTTCCAAGGGAAACCATTGGATATTACTTTTACTTTCCTTTGAAATGAAAGGTGTTTGTTTTAAAGCATGCTATCTTTTTTAAAAAAGAGTTTCTTCTTAAAAGAGATAGTGAGAGTAGAGTTAAACTTGATAAAGTTTAATAACCACTAGAAGAAGTAAATCAACTAATTGATCTTATAGTTATTATACATGATGTTAGAATAATAAAACTTAATGAAACACAAGCTTTTAGATACTTAACTAGAGTAAGGATTGTACTTGAGAGGTATGAGTTTCTTATTCATGAGAATAAATTTGATTTATTATTGATTATGATGAGAATAAATTTGATTTATTATTGATTATGATGAGAATAAATAGGTATGATTTATTATTGATCAATATACATGTTGAGAATGACGAGCCTATTGATTATGATGCAGTTTTAAAAAGTTTAGAATTTGATTTATAGTTAAAGGCTATGCAATTTGAGATGGATTTTATGTCAAAAAATTAAGTATGGACTTTGGTTAATCCATCTGAAGGGATTAAACACATTAGGTGTAAGTGGATCTTCAATAAGAAGACTATTATGGATGGTAATATAATTACCTATGAAGGACACTTAGTTATAAATTATTATCATTAGAAATAAGGAATGGATTAGGATAAAACCTTTTCTCCTATAGCCATCATTAAATCTATTATTGTTGCTCATTATGATTATAAGATATGAAAAATAGATGAGAAGATAACTTTCCTTAATGGAAATATCCTTGAGGAGGTGTATATGACATAATCTGATGGTTTTATATCTAGAGATAATAATAAGGTATGCAAGCATTAAAAATCCATTTATAGATTAAAGTAAATATCTAAAAGCTAAAACATCCATTTTGATGAACCTTTTGTTTACAAAATAGGTAGTGACAGTGCAATCATATTCCTTGTGTTATATGTAGATGACATATTACTCATAAGAAAAAATATCTCATTCTTGTATAGTATTAAGATTTGGTTATCAAAATAATTATCCATGGAATACTTGGTAGAAACTTCTTATATATTAGGTATAAGGATTTATAAAGATAGATCAAAACAATTATTGGTTTTTCACAGTCTACATACATAGATAAGATGCTAAAAAGGTTTAGCATCGATCTTTCTAAGAATGGTTTTATTCCCATGGTGTATGAGAAATATCCTTCTAAGACTTGGTGTCCTAAGACATAAGAGGAGAGAGATCTCATAAGTAAGATCCTATATGCATCTATAATTGGGTTTATCATGTATGCTATATTATGTACTAGGCTTGATATGTCATTCTCTTTGAGTATGACAAGTAGGTTTCAATCCAATTATAGAGAGGAACATTTGAAAATTATTAAAAACATCCTTAAGTACTTGAGAAGGACTATGGATATATTTTTAATATATAAAGAAGGTGATTTATAAATTAGTAAGTATACTAATGTTAGCTTCTAGTTTGATAAAGATAATTGAAATCATAATTTGGTTATGTGTTCATGATGAATGATGGTGTTATTCTTTGGAAGAGTTCTAAACAAGAAACCATAATAGATTCAATAATAAAGGTATAATACATTGTAACATCAGATATGATTAAAGCAATTTAGATCATAAAGTTCATTTATAAACTAGGTATGGTCCTTTGTAGTGCTGAAGTCATTCCTCTGTTATGTGATGACAATAGAGCTATTATACAAGCTAAAGAACTAAGGTCTCATCAAAAATCCAAAAATATTCTTAAAAGATACCATTTGATTAGAGAGATCATTGGTAGAGACCAGGTGAAGATCAAGAGAGTTCCCACAGATCAAAATGTAGTGGACCCGCTCACTATGATATAAAGCAAATAGTAGAAGCATGTAGCTTTAATGGGTTTGAGGTTTATGTATGATTAGTTGTAACATAAGTGGAAGTATGTTAATAGTATGCTCCATAGCATCATGTATATCTTGTAATATTTATCAAAAATTTATTATTAAAATGCATTTTTATTATTTAGTATTGTATTTTATTATATATATGTTACTTAGAGCATTAAACTAAATAATTAATTACATGATATTAAAATAATATAAGGAAAATTATAAAGAGTTTGTTATATGAGATTCTTATTGTATATAAATATTCAATCTTTAAATCAACCTTGATTATAACATATTATACTTCTTTTAGGAAATGTTTCTCATGCACTATGATATAAGATGTCTAAAGTAAACATGTGAATGAATAATAGAGTATGAGTTCATTAGAGACCTTGCTAGGAAGATTTCATAAGGATAATTGATTTATGTCTATCAACTTATATATCACTCATATCAATAGAGGAAGTATGCTTAAACTTAATATATCAATGTTATCTTAATTATGAATTGTTCTACTTTAACTCCTATATTTTATTCTTCCATAAGAGGTATTCATAGCTTGGAGATTAGGCATAGTATGATGTAGTTAAAGGTATTTTTATATTGATAAAGGATTCATCACCTTACATTAATTGTAGGGGATTATTTTATTCATGTAATAATATGTTATTCAAAAATATCTAGCCAAAGTAGAATATCTAAGGGTAAATGAGATTCATAGGTGCATATTCAAAATAAAGATTGTTAGACCTTAGGGGTCCTTAATCTTAGTTTTACTATTAATAAACCATTTTTATGTTATGAACCAATTATTTTAATTGTTATTTTTGAAAATTAATTTATTTCAACTTGTTTTTTGTTTATTTTTAGATAAAATATGATGGTATAAAGTACCATTTATGGTACCCCTTATACCATGCCTTTTTGTGGTGTTTGGAGTTTATATTTTAAGCAGAAGATAATGATATGATCATATCAACATGTTGTATGATCGTACCACCCTTTATTGCCCAATTGGTATGGTCATATGCCTAGAGTATATGACCATATGTTGTCTATAGAAAAATTTTTTTGCAAATTTTTAAAATAGTTTGTAATGATTCTAAATGCATTAAATGCATTTTTAACAATCATTTAAGCTTAGAGGAAGTATTTGTTGTTGGATTTTTACAGCTTACAAGTAATCACTCTTCTAAGCTTATAAATTGAAAATCTCTCTTTATTTGATTATTGTGTTGCTCTCCATTTCTTGAATATTAATGTATTTAATTAGGGTTTTAATGAGGGCATCTTGGATTGCGATTATTTATTATAAATTAAGAGTTGTTTACTTATAAGATTGACTCTTATTGTAAAGGTTGGAGTATGAGCCTTGTGTAGACTCTGACTTTTCACATGCGCATTACAACTTTGAATTTTCTTTGATTCAGCTTTGTATAGGTCTTTGATGTCAATTACAATTTTCACACATATATTTTAGCCTCCGATGAATAATCTAGACATATAGAGTATGTTTTGCTTGTAGAAGGTAAAGCATATAACATACATTTCTTGATGTATGGAGCATATAGTACTACATGTTGCATACATTCAGTTGAGATGCACATGGTGCATGGCCTTTTCCATGCAAATATAATATGCTCCATATATCACCATGCATTTTTGGCATGAATGAGGACTATTATGCATAGGGTGCACATCCCTAAGTGCTTAGATTGTAGGGTGCACATAGCTCTTAAAATTTTATATACAAAGCATATTCTACTGTATGCTGCACATATAGCACTTTTTTGCACTATATGCTACACATATCACTTTCAAAATTCATAGAATCCCATAATGCTAGCTTATTTTTGATAACACATGACCCATACCTATAAATATGGCTCATGTATTTATAAGAAAGAGGTCTAAAATTCATTAATTAAGGCCAAACTTTACTAAAATCATTTTTCACATAATTAATCACTTAATTAAGTTCTTAATTAGGATTAGAGACTAATTAATCCTCATTTAAATCCCCTAAACTCGTTTGAAATCAATACTAAAGCCTAATCTTACTTGGTGAGTGTTGGAATACTTCTTCGTCTCTCTTTTCTCTTGATTTTTCTTAATGGGTTTATGATTTTGCATTAGTTTTTCATTAATCAGCTTCAATCATAAATGTAAAAGTAGCATTCTTAGCTTTCTCATAGCTAGAATGATCTGTAGTAGTCATATATTTACTTGGGTTTATGATTTATCTTGTGTTTTTGCTTAAAAACTCATTTTGCTTCATATCTGCTTATTATGTATAGTGCACATCCATCTATATATTGCACACATCAACTTATATGTTATGCATATAGCCTTCATTTTCAGTACATATTGTGCATATCATGCTATATACTACACACATGACTATTAGATTTTAACAGTTTCATGATTTTTCACTTATTTTCATTTGTTTCTTAATGCAGATTAAAGTTTTTAGTAGCATTAGAGGTTCTATAGTAACCCTAATGATATGAATTCATCAAACATTGCTTCCATTTGATTAATTTTGGCTTTACAATCAATTTTCAAGTAAAAGCTTTCTTTAATTTGATTTTTGTTGCAACTAATTTGATTGGACTTGAACTGGATATGTATTTCATCTCTAATTGATGTTTGAATAATATCAGAGTCCTGTAATTTCATTTTCATAATAAATTTGTATTGATTTTAACATTAAATTAATTAATTTGCTTGATTACAGTACAACATTAAGAAGATGATCAAAAGCAAGCGATTATTGAATCCTTAGCATCTAGGTCGATGGATGATTCTAAAACTTTTGAACTGGAATTGCCAGATGAGCACTTGGGGGCTGTCAACATCCAGAAATGGTAGTTGCATTTTGATGGTTCAATTAATAAGAGAGGTGTAAGTATAGGAGTTGTGTTGGT
This sequence comes from Dalechampia spathulata, assembly GCA_948192965.1. Lineage (NCBI taxonomy): Eukaryota > Viridiplantae > Streptophyta > Magnoliopsida > Malpighiales > Euphorbiaceae > Dalechampia > Dalechampia spathulata. Next base: position 7,715 of record CANYBF010161850.1, on the reverse strand, counting down.
CACTCCTAAAGGTAAGCTGATTATATTTTCAAAGTGGCTAAGCTTCCCATTCACTAATAATATGGTTGAGTATAAAGCATGTTTATTTGAGCTTAAGGTTATGCTGATGATCGATGCCTAATACATTAAGGTGTTTGGTGATTTGATACTTGTTATTCACTAGTCCACAATTAAGTGGGATGTTAGAGAAGAGAAGCTTAAGCCCTATGTTTAATACATGAAGCTTATGGTTTACAATTTTAGCTCAAGAAAGTGCATTCATACTCCAAGTGATGAGAATTAGATGGTCAATGTTTTAGATACATGGTTCTAGTGTGTGAGCAATGCATTGTTAGGTTATGATGCTAGACCAGCTAGATAAGACTCCATGGTATGTTAATATTATGAAATTTTTGAGAACAAATGCTTACCCAGAAGGAGCTAATGAGACTAATAAGTTGGCTCTGCAAAGGCTAATAGCTAATTTCACCTAGCATCAAGGTGTTCTTTACAGAAGAACAATTAATGGTCTGCAACTTTGATGCATAACAGGGAAGGAGATCAAAATAGTTTTGTAGATGGTGTATATTGGTACCTATGGATCCCACATGAATAGATACATACAATATAGAAAGATCTTGAGCCAAGGTTATTTTAGGCTTACAATGGAGACAGATTACATTCAATTTGTATAGTGGTGTCATGAGTATCAATTTATGAAGATCTGAGTCACATCCCACCAGTTGAATTGCAGAAGATGACCATGTCATGGCCTTTCTTAACTTAGGGAATTGACATCATAGGTGAGATTCATCTTAATGCTTCTAATGGCCATTAGTACATAGCTGTGGCTATTGACTACTTCTCTAAATAGGTAGAGGTAGAGTCCTGCAGTAAATTAGGGGCAAAGCAAGTTACCAAGTTTAATAAGGCAGTTGAAGTGATCAATAAGATGATCAAGAAGATCTTAGCTAAGATAGTGTAGGATTACCATGATTGGCATGAGTAGTTATTATTTACTTTATGGGGTTATAGAACTAATGCAAGGAGTCCTATGGGTAATAGATATGAGTAGCTCAGTAGAGCTCAATTTGGGTTATTTTAGGTCATTTTGGAAGCTTGATGGGTGCCATCATGCATTGTGTTTTAGGAGTTTTAGGTTGTGATTTTGCATTCATTCCATTATATTTCACTTTAAATATCATGTTTTTAGTAGAACTTGATGTGTGTGTTAAGTGTGTTGAGTCTAAGGTGTAATAAAGCAAAGATTGAAAAAGTTTTGTGCAAGAAGAACAACTCCACGATTGTGGCATTCAACTCTATAATCATGGCAGAAGCTCATCAAGAGGAGCAAGACCCATGGACAACTCCACGATCGTGACAGAAGGATTGAGTGAAGAAGGGGCACCTTGGTAGAACTTCACGATCGTGGACTCCAACTCCATGATCGTGACTTTGTAATTATTGGTGATTTAAAGAACAATCTTTGTAGAAGATTGAGGGAAGGAATGGGTTCCGTGAGGGGAGTAAGAAAACAAAAAACTTTAATAGGAATTAATGGGTAATGGAACCTATAATATGGGCAAAGGATACAAACAACTAGAAGATAAGATTGGGGGAACCTCCCTTCAAAGCATAAAAAGGAAGATGGTAGCTAGGGTTTGGGACATCACTCTCCATTTGTAGTACAGCAACAACTTACTACCTAGGAGCAGTCTATTCCTTAGGGCAATTTTATATAGTACTCTTCTTTGTTCTTCATTTTATCTTGTATTTTCCCTTAGTCATGAGTGGCTAAGTGCTTTCTTGTAGGATTTGATTTCTAAAATCCCTTGTTGGGATAACTGATTGTGCTTGTTTCAACATTACTATGAATGATTAATTCTAAAGTTTGATTTTGGAAACAAAACCTCTACTTTATGATTGCAACAAGAGTTGGATTATAGAATGCTTTTTCATTGAGAGATGTTCATTTCTAAAAGTTGGCTTTCTAGATGATTACTTAAGCTCTGTGATTGCAACAAGAGTTGCATTATAGAAAGCTTATTCATTCTGGTTAGGTCGGTATGTGAGAGAGATCCACATGCTCCTAATTTCTGTATGATTGTTAGATAGTTCCCCTAACTGGAGGATTCTGATCATGACTAAGGAATTCTAAAGGTTAGAGTGGAATTTAGTTAGTTCCACCTCGAGAAAGGGTTATTGATGCTGTAGGATATCTTGGGTAGCAATAAGCACATGACCATTATTCTAGCTTGGTGATAATGATTTCAAGTCCTATGTTCCTTATCATTTATGTTATCTTCTTACCTTTGAATCCATTTTACCTTTTTATTCATTTACTTTAGCAATTGCTTACTTCCAAACACCAAACCATTATCCTTGCTCAAACAGACCAGAAATCCAAGTAGTGGTGGATAAACCACTAAATCCTCATGGGATCGATATCTTACTATAGTAATTTGTATACTTGCAGTGAATTAGTGAATAAAACTACTGTTGTTTCAGGGATGATTAAGTTTTTAGCACCGTTGCCGGGGATTTACGTGTTTAACGTCGCTACAAAGAGAGTAAAGTTTGATTTAAGCATTTTTATAGTTTTAATTTTTGTTTGTTTAAGTTGTGTAGGTGTATGAGCAGGAGAACCAAGAACTCTCAATCAACATTATTAGAAGCTTGTGAAGATCTAATAAGGCTTGAAAGAGAGAATTGAAAAATTGCTCAAGAAAGGGTTGTGCAGGAAAATCCAGTAAAGATGGTAGAAGAACAGAGAACCCTGATGGATGTGGTCAAACCTGGTTTTTATGCTAACCAATAAAGCATAATGAGGCTAGTGGTTGCAGCCAATAATTTCAAGATCAAGCCAGCTCTGTTGCAAATGTTGCAGTCTTCGGTACAGTTTTTCGGTTTACAGAATGAGGATCCTAATGCTTATATATTGAATTTTTTGGAGATTTGTGACACTTACAGGTATAATGGAGTGACAAAGGATGCTATAAGGCTAAGGCTATTCCTATTCACATTAAGGGATAAGGCAAAGGTTTGGCCAAACTCACTGACCCCAAGGTTAATTACAACTTGGGACCAACTCGTGCAAGCATTTCTAGCCAAATACTTTCCTTTGGCAAAGATTGCAAAGATCATCAAGGAGATCACTAACTTTCATTAGATGGATAGTGAGTCTTTATATGATACATGGGAAAGATTCAAGGAGCTACAAAAGAAGTGTCCTCATCATAATTTTCCAAGAGAGTTGTTGTTCTACATGTTTTACAATAGAGTAAACACAACCACTAGAGGGACTATTGATGCAGCAGCTGGAGGGTCCCTAATGAAGAAGACTATAGAGGCAACTTATGAACTGTTGGAGGAAATGGCAGCCACCAATGCATTATGGGCATCAGACAAGTCTAGAATGGTAATTAAAGAATATAAGGGTGTTTTATCACTGGATGCTGTTAGTGCTTTGCAGGTTGAAGTTACAAATTTCACTAAGCAAATTAGCAACTTATCAAAGGTGTCCAATTCATGTGAGTTGTGCACAAGTAGGACATGTAGTTAGTGATGCAATGCATGTGAGGCCATGGAGCAGGTTAGTTTCGTGGGGAATATGCTACACTCCATAGGAAGATAAGGTAACAATCCTTATTCCAATTCATATAACCTGGGATGGAGAAACCATTCAAATTTCTCTTGGAGTAACAATGCAGGTAATGTACAAAAGCCACAGCAACTAGTACCTCCTCCATAGAACAATTTTGAATCCAAGATGGAGAAATTCATGGAGATGCTGGGAACCAAATTGACAAGCCAAGAGGAAACCATAAAAGAGAATGGAGGCTAAGTTTGATCAAATCATAAAGAACCATTCCTCCTCCATCTATAACTTAGAAGTACAAGTGGGGCAGCTGGCAATAGCAACAGCACAGAGGAATCCTGGAGGACTTCCAAGCAATACTGAGCCAAACCCCAAGGAGCAAGTGAATGCAATTCAGCTAAGGAGTAGCAAAGAGCTAGTCAATAAAGGTAAAGAACTTGCTAATATTGATGATGAGTGCAGGAATGAAGAAGGGAGATAGAGCAGTGGTGAAACTGGAACTTCACGTATACAAAATGAGGGTCAAGGAGGTCATTACCACGATCGTGGTAGTGAAGTCCATGATCGTGGAGTTGGCTCCATGCAGAAGCATAAAGAGAAGGAGCCCGGACCAAGTAAGTACATGCCCCCCATTTCATTTCCACAAAGATTAGTGCAATCTAAGGTAGATGAAAATTTTACTGCATTTATGGAAAAATTGAAAAAACTGAGAATAAATGTAACATTTGTTGAGATGATCCAGGATATTCCTAAATATGCAAAATTCTTAAAGGAAATCCTAGCATACAAATGCATAATTGATAATACACAACCGGCCTTATTAACTAGAAACTGTAGCTTAATTATATCAAGTAAAATTCCATCTAAGTTATAGGATCCTGGTAGCTTCACCCTTACATGTAAAGTAGGAGATATGGTGTTTAACAAATGTCTCAATGATTTGGGTGCAAGTATCAACTTGATGTCATATGCCATTTTTCAAAAGCTAGGTATTGGAGAAATCAAGACTACATCAATGGTAATTCAACTAGCAGATCAGTTGGTGAAGAAACCGTTTAGAATCATTGAGGATGTTTTGGTGAAAGTGGATAAGTTCATCATTCCAGTAGATTTTGTGGTGTTGGATTACAACGAGGATGTCAATCACCCCTTGATTCTAGGAAGACCTTTCCTGAATATAGGGAGAGTACTAGTGGATGTACACGCAGGAAAACTCACTCTCCGAATAGGTGAGGAGCGGTTGGAATTTAGTATGAAGAAAGCAATGAAACGACCAATGGAGGGTGAGGTGTGCATGAAGGTAGACATAGTTGATGAATGCGTATCCACTGTCATGAATGAGGAAGTGCAAAATGTCATAATAGTGGAGGAACCTGAGGTAATAGGTGAGGAATGTAGTGAATCACCTAAGGTAGAAAGTCTGGTAAGAGATGCTAACCCTACTCCCCCTTCAATTGAGAAACCACCTGTGCTAGAACTAAAAATCCTATCAAAGCACCTAAGGTATGCTTTCTTAGGAAGCGATGAAACATTGCCAATTATTGTATCTAATAAGCTGACTTTGGCACAGGAAGACAAGCTGCTCAAAATGGTGTGGAAGCACATTTGAGCTTTGGGCTGGCAACTATCAGATATTAAGGTAATCAGCCTAGATATGGTCACGCATAGAATCAATCTAAAAGACAGCAGTAGGCTTGTTCGTGAGAGGCAAAGAAGACTCAACCCCAACATGAAAGAAGTTATGAAAAAGGAGGTATTCAAGCTGCTGGATGCAGGTATTATCTACCCTATATCTGATAGTAAGTGGGATAGCCCTATCCAATGTGTGCCAAAGAAGGGACACATGACTGTGATAGAAAATGAGAGGAAGGAATTACTGTCAACTAGGATAGTAACAGGCTGGAGAGTCTGTATCGATTATAGGAAGTTGAACACTACTACTAAGAAAGACCACTTTCCTTTACCTTTTGTCAATCAAATGATAGAAAAGATAGCAGGTCATTATTTCTATTGCTTTTTAGATGGCTATTTAGGATATAATCATATTTTCATATTTCCCCAAGACCAAGAAAAAATGACTTTCACATGTCCCTATGGTACATTTGCTTATAGGCGTATGCCTTTTGAGTTGTGTAATGTGCCTACCACTTTTCAGTGATAGGTGATTGCTATTTTTACTGACATGATTGAGGAATTTATGGAATTATTCATGGATGACTTCTCAGTGAGTCTTGTTTGCAGAATCTTGAGCGGGTCTTGAAACGCTATGAAGAGGCTAACCTGGTGCTAAATTGGGAAAAGTGACATTTCATGGTAGATAAGGGAATTGTGCTTGGCCATAAGATCTCCAAGAAAGGTATTGAAATGGACAGAGCTAAGATTGAGGTAATATCTAATCTACCACCACCACAGAACGTAAAAGGGGTAAGAGGATTCCTTGGACATGCGAGATTCTATCACCACTTTATAAGAAATTTTTCTGTCATTGCTAGACCTTTGATGAGCTTGTTAGTCAAGGATGTTGTGTTTGATTTCAATGATGAGTGTTTGAATGCTTTTAACACTTTGAAACATGCTTTAACCACAGCTCTGGTTTTAACCTCGCCAGATTGGTCTTTGCCTTTTGAAATCATGTGTGATGCTAGTGACCTTACCTTAGGATGCGTGTTAGGGTAGAGGAAGGATAAGAAATTGCATGCCATTTACTATGCTAGTAGAATACTAACCGGACCACAGCTGAATTACACAACCACTGAAAAAGAGCTCTTAGCAGTGGTCTTTGCTTGTGATAAGTTTAAAGCTTATCTTTTGGGTTCTAAAGTCATTATTTTTACTGACCATGCTACTTTAAGGTATTTTTTTGCAAAAAATGATGTAAACCCAAGATTTATTAGGTGGGTATTGCTACTTCAAGAGTTTGATATTGAAATCAAAGACAAGAAGGGAGCTGAGAATGCAGTTGTAGATCATCTTTCGTGACTATAGAAAGACAGTGATGATGGTGAAGAAAGAAAGCCTATCAAGGAGGAGTTTCCAGATGAATCTGTGTTTGTGTTGCAGAAAAAGAAACTTCCTTGGTATGCGGACATGGCTAATTACTTAGCCTGCGATATAGTGCCTTCTGATGTTTCGTATTAATAGCAGAAGAAGTTCTTTACTAGTATTAAGAATTATCAATGGGAGGAACCATACTTATTTTGCCAATATGTTGATGGCCTAATAAGGAGATGTGTCCCGGAAGAATAAATAATGCTTGTACTAATATAGTGTCATGATTCATCTTATGCAGGGCATTATGGAGCCAACAAGATAGCTAGTAGGGTGCTCGAATGCGGCTTCTACTAGTTGACAATCTTCAAAGATGCAAAAGATTATGTTCTTCACTATGATAAGTGTCGGAAATAAGGAACATCTCTAAGCAGGATGAGATGCCTCTACCTTCAATCCTAGAAGTTAAGATATTTGATGTTTGGGGCATAGACTTCATGGGACCATTTCCCACTTCCATGGGAAACAAATACATATTGGTGGGGGTTGATTATGTCTCCAAATGGGCCGAAGCAGTGGCCAGCCCCACTAATGATGGCAGAGTAGTTAGCAAGTTTATCAAGAAGCCATTTGCCAGATTTGGAGTCCCAAGAACACTTATCAGCGATGGAGGAGCACATTTCTGCAATACCAAATTGGAGACACTGCTCATGAGGAATAACGTACCTCATAATGTCTCCGTAGCATACTATCCATAGACCAGCAGTCAGGTGGAGGTGGTGAATAGAGAACTAAAGAGAATCCTAGAAAAGGTAGTCAATGGTTACAAGAAAGATTAGGCAGTAAAGCTAGATGACACGTTGTGGGCATATCAGACGACATTCAAGACCCCTATAGGAACAACTCTGTCACATCCTGGTTTATATAGCATTTTAATATGCATTTATTTTTGGCACATGATATCGAGGATGATTGATGAATGCATGAATTTGAGAAAAATCATATGAAATGATAAGCTTAAAGTTAATTGAGAGGGTTATGTATTTTTATGACGTATATGATGAATGTTTAAAAAGGGAAAAGCTAGGATGATATGAAATACATATATGAAGAAATTGGTGATTCTTTGATATATGTATTTTCTATGTTA
>CANYBF010161825.1:0-12670 GCA_948192965.1 Dalechampia spathulata | reverse complement strand
AAAAAAGAAAGCAGATAAATAAATGAAAAATAAGGCAATTTGGGTATTTAATACAACCCAACCAAAATAATTAATTAAAAAAAAGAGCAAAACATGAAAATTCTAATGTTGGGCCCAAGGCCCAATTCCTTTCTTCCGAATCCAATAGGGCTTGTTGCGGTTGGACCTCGGGCCCGACCCATCTACTTCCTCCAAGTTAACCTAATTAATCTGCAAAATCAAATCCAAGCGCATAAAAAGGAACAAATGCAAAAATATGACATTAATCACGAAATCAACACACAAATCACGAAAACAGACATAAATAATCAAAAGGAAAACATGAAAATCGAGGAAAAAATATTTTTGGATCATACGCGATCGCATATGATATTGTGATGATCATACGAGATCGCGTATGATTATACGCGATCGAGGCAAAACGATGAGAAAATCATAAACACAGGCTTAAAACATAACAAAAAGCATTCGGCAATCAAAAATAAATCAATATAGCACTTTATAAAACATACGCGATCGAGGTAAATAGTTAACAAATCACACGCGTAGGCTTAAATCATAACACAGAGCATTCGGCAATTAAGATAAATTAAAATAGCATTTTAATTAACATATGCGATCGGGAAGGTCATACGCGATCGCGTATGATATGCAAAACGAAGCGAAAGCAAAATATCAAAACGTATAAAAATCATGCGTAAATCATTAAAACAATTCAATTTTCATCAAAATCAAGCATGGATATCACAAAAATCACATAATAATAATAATAATAATTGATGGATTTACTAACCTCTCGTCGATTCTCCTTAGCTCCGAGTGTAGGGAAAAGAAAATGGTCCAAAATCCAAGTTTAGGGATTGAAATCACCTAATCTAAGTGATTTGGTGAGTTGATTTTAACCCTAATGGCTTAGAATAGTCAAAATTAGGTTAATTAAGAATTAATCACGTTTTACGGCTGCCAAAACCCTAATCCCGTAGGTCTAATCTCGCTAAAAGTTGCCAACCCCCCGTCAGAATGGAGTTCCAAAGCTTTTAAAATTGCTGCTTCGGAGACATACGCGATCGCGTATGTTTGTACATATGCGAGGGTCTAGAAACATATGCAGTGTGTGACGTCCCAAAATAGGCCAGAATTGGCCCAGAACGGCCTAGAATGATCTGAATCAACCCGGAATGGCCCAAGACCAACCCGAAATGGTCCAGAATCATCCCGGACTGATCTGAGTCAAGTCGGTTCAAAATTAGGGTGTGACACTAATTAAAATACGTTTAAAGCTAATTGAAATTAATATATTAATTAGTTAATTAAATATAAATAACTAAAAATAATTAATTTGTTATTTCTTTTTCATTAGCTAATATGTAGGATAGTGGATTGCTAGTTGAAGAGATCATTTCCACTACAACCATGACAAGACATGTTAAAACTAAGAACATGGGGAACAGTTAATCAAAATTGGCTTAGCTAAAAGGAATCAAGAGAAGTTGGGGAAGGACAGCAATTAATACTAAAAGACTCAATAGAAAACACTAGAATTCTGCTATTTTTAGCATTACTTCTCTGTTTATTAAATTGTAAATTTTCAAGCATTGTTCCTTAGCATTGTTCTTAATCTAAATACTGTCTTTTGTTTAAAACAAGCAATTTTCCTTGAAATTATTCATGTTTTCTTCTTTATTCCTATTTAGTTTCATATTTTCATTATTTTTCCTTAAACATTTCAATCTAGCTTTCTAATACGTCCAAGCAAATTATTCTAAGGAGCTTGGGAACTCACGTCACCTGATGCATTAATTGAGGATTTGATCCTCTCACACGCCCGCAATTAATTTTCTCAAATTTGTGCCAAACAATACTAGAAGATATATATTGATAGATAAATTATCTATCATATTTTTAATTTTAATTTTTGATTGACTAAATTTGATATACATTTAATGTATTTAAATTTTTTGGTATTTTCTTAATTTTGAAACCTTTAATATGATATTTCTACAATTCCCTCAATTCCCTTATTTTCTATATGGTTAATTTTAGAGGATTATAGAATCCCTTGACCCATTTCTCACCGCACCTTATATATAATTACAAACTCACTATATCACTTACCTTATTCATATCTTTAGATGGTAAAATATTATCCTTTTATGGGTTGGATTATTTCTATTATTTTACTTAAATTCATAATTTTTTATCCTTAAGTAAACTTTTTAATCAACATTAAATGAGTATTTTAAACATTTGCAAAATTATGTAACACCTCCCGATTGAAATAGTAAAAGAGGATGGAAGGTCCTTGATCTTTTAACTATATCTCATTTTAAGTTCATTTTTAATTAATACTTCTTTAGATTATTAATGCACTTACATGTATATTTATAAATTTATATGCTAACCTGCTATTTGCTTAAATATTTAATATTTCTTATCTAACTTATATGTAAGTAATCAACATTCTTTTCTTTCACACTGATCGCTTGTTTGCGATAGTAGTCTTAAATCCTACTTAGCTGCAAGTATACAGGTTATCATAGTATGATATCGATCCCACGAGGAGTTGTAGTTTATCTGTCTCTACTTAGTTTTCTTGTTTGTTTAGGCGATAATCACGATTGGATGTTTGAAGTTACTTAATTGAAAAAATAGATTAAAGATGAACTCATATCAATCTTACAAGTGGAAGGTGTAACAGTTATGTAAGCATAGGATTTGAAATCATTACCATCAAGTAGAGTTAACATTCATGTGCTGATTACTACCCAAAATATCCAATGGCATTAATAACCCTCTCTCAAGGTGAAACTAACTAAATTCCACACTAACCTTTAGATTTCCTTAGTCACAATTGGAGTCTTCAAATTAGGGGAACTATTAAGTTATCATACAGGAACTAGGGACATGGAGATCTCTCTCACACATTTACCTACTCAGAATGAGTAGCAGTTCATGATTCAACTCTCGTTGCAATCGCAAAGCATAAGTAATCAATTAGAAACTAACCTGTAGATTTGCCATCTCTCAATGAACAAGCAGTTAACAATCCAACTCTCGTTACAATCATTAAGCAGAGATTGTTTCCAAAATCAAACTTTAGAATTAAACACTCATAGTAATGTTCACAAGCACAATCAATCATCAACCCCATAAGCGATTCTGAATTCAAATCCTACAAAGGGAGTACTTAGCCACTCATGGCTGAGAAAGAAATACAATCAGAAAAATGAAGAACAAAGAAGAACACAGCACAAAATTGCTAAGAAAGTCAAGAGAGCTGCTGGTGCAGATGGTGAGTGACACACCAACCCTAGATGCTATTCTTTTTATGCTTTGAGTGGGGGTCCTCCAGCTTTAACTTCAATTGTTTGTATATTTTCCCATCTTGTTGATTGCCTTGCCCATGAGGTCTCCATTAAAGTTTTTTTGTTTTTATTCCCCTCATGGCTCCTTTCTTTCTCTTCAATCTTCTGCAGATCTCGTACTTTAAATGGCTCATAATTGAGGAGTCACGATCGTGACTTTGAAAGTCATGATCGTGACTTGCTTGCTTGGAAGTGTTTGGGCTTCAAACCTTTTGTCACGATCGTGACTTGACTTGGTGGCTCTCTTCCCTCTTAACTTGGCTTCTGTTACGATCGTGACTTAGGATGTCGCGATCGTGACTTGCTTGGAGGTGTCCTTCTTTGCATCTTTCTGTCATGATCATGACTTTGAATGTGACTTGCTCCTTGAAGTCCCAAAATGCTTCATTTTTCCTCTGTTACTTCTCTATCACTACATACTTCACAAACACATCAAATTCTACTAATTCAAAGCATAAATGTAACAAAATAAGCATTAAACATCAAGTAAACATAACTAATTAAACATAGAAATTGATATACATCAACTATGCTATTTGACTTTGATCACCCGAAGACAAGATAGGTGATCAGTCGATGATAGTAGAAAAGAGAAGGGGATTTTAGATATGAGGCTTTGAGCCTTGAAGGACAGAAAGGAATATCGAGTGTCATATCCTTCCAAAGGGCATTTATGTCAAAGATAGCAGATTTGGCATTTGCAATGCTGTCAGTAGGAAAATCAAAAATAGTCTCAAACTCAAATTTTATGAGTCTATAATTACACTAAAAGAGTTTAAAAGTACAAGAGTGAGATAGAGAATTGACGGATTTATTATTCAAAAAGGAAAATTTGGACCAACCAACGTTAGCCAAAAATGTCTAACATCAGCCTCGAGTTTGATAGTACGTAAAGTAAAGACACAGGTAAAACGACACGGGGAAAAGTGTTTTGTATTTAAAATAGCCTGTCAAAAACTAAAAGTTAGGAAATTTGGCATAGGAGGAGTACGATCCTCAGTTTGTACACGTTTTCCCTTGTCTCAAGGACGAGATGAAGAACCACTATGAGTACCATGCAAAGTCATTGAGAAATCAGAATTTTTGAAAGTTTCAGCAGAGTTTTGACAGAAAATAGAAAATCCTAAAAATTTACAAATCAATAAAACAATAAAATTTTCATATAAATTAGCCAAAAACATAATGATAAACAATAAATTCTAAAGAACAAAGGTAAAAAAAACATGATTAAAATAGAAAGAAAATCATAAAATAAAGCAAAATGAAATTTACGGTAAAAATAATGAAAAATCAAATGAAAACTAGAGATTTTGAGTTTAATAGACCAAAATAAAGGAGTAGATCCCATGGGAAGAAGATTTCACGTGTATTGGGAGTGATTTGATGAGATTTAAAGGAGAAAATTGAGTGAAATAAGTCAAAAAAATTGGTGAACGGCGGTAGAAAGAAGTGAGAGAAAAATTAGAAAATTTGGTTAAAATTGGGTTTTGTGTCACGTATAGACATACGAGATCGCATACGGCTGTACCCACTGGCGGAGCCACTACTAGGGCTTAGGGGGGCTGAAGCCCCGACTTTGGCTTGGGATGGGGTGGGAGGGGGTGGGCTTGGGAGGGGTAGGCAGGGCTGGGAAAAGGGATTGGGATAAAAATAATTATATTAAGTTAATTAAAAATATATAATAATTTAATTAATATTAATTAATTTATTTTAAGTTATATTATTTAATTAGTTTAGATTAATTATTTATTCTAATTATAATCATATCATATAATTATTTTATTGACATATTAAATTATATTATCTTTAATGTAATTTTGGAATGGTTAAATTTATAATATTAATGAAATTACAAATACTTTATTCATTGTTAATAAAATTTATCAACTAAGTAAATTAATTATGCAATAATAAATATTTAAGAATAATAAAAATTAATTAAATAATAACTTAAAATTTAGGTTAATTTCATTAAAGTAATTAGTTTACCTTAAATTATAATATTTATTTTACTTAATTTATTATACTAATAAAATGAATATAATTAAATTTACTATAGTTTTAATTTAATTAAATTTGCTACACTTTTAATTTGTTTTGCTAGTTAATTTTCATATTTATTATTTATTTGTTAAAAGTAATTTTTATTTTAGTATGAGTCAATAAATATTACAAACCTTAATTTGTGTTTAGTGAATTTTTCATTAAAATTATGAGAATCTATTAAATTGTCGTGTTGAAAAATTTAAAATTTTATGTATTAAAATTATGAGAATCCACTAAATTGTCTGATTGGAAAATTTTAAAATTTATGTCTTACATTAATAACATATTAATGGTGCATAATTTGTACATATTTTAAAAATTTATCTATGCATAACTCATATGTTCTCTAAGTATATCATAATTATAATGGTTTATCATGTATATCATCATATTTATGACAAATTATTGTAATCATTATTATATACTTGGAAACCTACGAGGAAATGCTTTTAAAATTTTAAAAATATGTAAAAATAACACAAATAATATCCATAAGACATAATTTTTTAAACAATTTAGGTCCTTACCTTAGGTGTGAGTTATAAAGAGTAGATAATTAATCAATAAATAAATTATGTTAATTATAGTACCAAAAAAATGCAACATATCAAAATTTTAGCCCCCCTTTCATGAACTCTTTGCTCCGTCGCTAGCCGTACCAGCTCACTGAAATTTCAGTTTGGAGAAGAAAACACTCACATACTGGTGTATAAGATTGCGTACAATCATACCAAAATGATGCCTTTGAAACATACGGGCATGCCACTTAAGGCATACAATCGTACAAGAGCTACTACTATAAATTGGAATTTTTGATAGAAGACGCGTACAGGTGTACAAGATCACTTATGGTTGTATGAAAGCTACTGAAATTTTTCTTTAATTGAGCGTACAAGTATACTTCAAGGGATGTATGGCCGTACAAAACCTAATGCTAAAATGGGAATTTTGATTTAAGGAGCCGTACAGGCGTATAAGATCACGTATGGTCGTACAGACACTAAAAACTAAATTTTTAAAGAGGATTTTTAAGATTTTTCTTGAATGTTTAGGATTCAAAATAGGATTAAAACTTATTCTTACTTTAAAAATGATTAATCTATCATCCCTAACTCATTCTTAATGAAGTTTAAACATTTTTCACATAGGGGTTTTATGAAAATATCCATAATTTGGTGAGTTGTATCAACAAATTCTAATACAACCTTACCTTTTTGTACATTATCATGCAAGAAATGATGTCTAATGTCTATATGCTTGCTCATAGAATGCTATTATCACATTTGATAGATGTACATGAAACATAAACATTGTAATCTTGCTATTGTTATTGAATCCATAACACTTGAGCATAACAACAACCAGCAGATATATACTCAGCATTAGCAATAGATAGAGAAACATAATTTTACTTCATGCTTAACAAAGAAACCAAATAATTCCATAGAAAATTGCATGTTCTAGATGTACTTTTCCTATTTAACATATTTCCAACAAAATCAGCATCAGAAAATGCAATTATGACAAATGAATCACTTTTAAGATACCACAAGACATAATTCGAAGTGCCGATCAAGTATATGAAATTTTTTTTCATAGCACTTAAGTGAGATTCCCTGGGTGATGCTTGAAAATTAGCATACATACATATAACAAACATAATAACCAACCTAAAAGTAGTTAGATAGACTAAACTACTTATCATACCTCTATACTTCTTTTGATCTACTTGTTTGCCACTTTCATCTAACGAAAGCTTTATTGTAGTGCTCATAGGCGTTTTGCTTGCTTTAGCATCATCCATTCTCAATTTCTTCAACATCTCTTAAGTGTACTTGAATTGATTGATGAAGATTCAATCTTCACATTGCTTGACTTGAAGTCCTAAAAAGTACTTCAATTCTCCCATCATGCTCATTTCAAATTCTCCCTACATACACTTAGAAAATTCCTTGCATAACTCTTCATTAGTGGTAACAAATATAATATCATCAACATAATTTGCACAAGCAAAATATCATGCTTATAATTCATAATGAAGAGAGTTATATCAGCCTTGCTTTTTCAAAACCATGATCAATCAAAAATGAAATCAATCTATCATACCATCCTCTAGGAGCTTGTTTAAGTTTATACAAGACTTTGGTGATTTTGAAAACATGATTTGGAAAGTTAAAATCTTCAAAACTAGGGGGTTGTTCAACATAGAATTCTTCTTCACTAAAACCATTTAAAAATGCACTTTTGACATCAATTTGAAACAATTTAAAATTCATATGAGATGCATATGCTAACAACATCATAATTGTTTCTAATCTAGCTACAAGAGCAAAAGTTTCATCATAGTTTATATCTTCTTCTTGACCATACCCTTCTGCTATTAATCTAGCCTTATTTTTAGTTATAGTATCATCCTCACCTAACTTATTTCTAAATAGCCAACTAGTACTAATAACAGAAGCATTCCTAGGTTTAGGTACTAAAGTCCATAATTTGTTCCTTTTGAATTGATTACACTCCTCTTGCATAGCAATGACCCAATTTTCATCATTTAAGGCTTCACTAATGTTATTTGGTTCTATTTAAGATATAAATGCAAAGTTATTATGAATATCTTTGAAATGAGAATGAATGGTTACCCCTTTTGATGTTTCATCTATTATTTGCTCCTTAGAGTGCCCCTTTGGAAATTTCCAATCTTTTGTAAGATTATGTAAGATTTAAGTAGTGGTAAGACGAGGAGGAAGATCATTATTCTCTTCCTTTTCAACATCTTTTAGGATTACTTCTTGTTGTTGGTTCTCATGTTCCTTTCCTTGTTCTTTTAGGATACCTACATCATCAATGAGATCCTTTCTTGGACCAAGGGGGTTATTCTCATCAAAAGCAATATGCATAGATTCTTTAACAACCAAAGAAATTTTATTGAAAACCCTATATGATTTACTAGATGTTGCATATCCAAGAAATAAACCTTCATCCATTTTAGGATCAAATTTCCTAAGATTATCTTTGGTATTTAAGATGTAGCACCTGCAACCGAATACTCTAAGATATGAAAATTTTGGTTTTCTACCATTCCGTAGCTCATAAGGAGTTTTATTCAAAATATATCTTAAATGAACTTTATTTGATACATAGCAAGCAATATTGACTGGTTCAGCCCAAAAGTATAAAGGTAATTGATATTCATTAAGCATAGTATGTGTCATATCATAAAGAGTTCTATTTTTACTTTCTACTATCCTATTTTGTTGAGGAGTTCTAGGAAATGAAAATTGATGATTAATACCATGCATATCATAAAACAATTTGAAATTTTCATTTTGAAATTCCTTTCCATGGTCACTTCTAACAGATGAAATGTAAAATCCT
Organism: Dalechampia spathulata; assembly: GCA_948192965.1. NCBI lineage: Eukaryota > Viridiplantae > Streptophyta > Magnoliopsida > Malpighiales > Euphorbiaceae > Dalechampia > Dalechampia spathulata. Next base: position 3,884 of record CANYBF010161825.1, on the reverse strand, counting down.
TTTTCATTTTGCAGTCTTTTGGTTAATGTTTGAAAAGCACAAAATGCATCATCTTTATGAGCCAGAAATGAAGCATAATTATATCTAGAGTAATCATCTACCACAATAAGTGCATAATGCATACCTCCTAGACTAGTTATCTTAGTTGGTCCAAACTAGTTATACTTCCTGAGATCATTAATGTTCTTAAAGCTTGCATGTCTAAGCCTTCCATGCCATAGCCATGTATCCTCACTTATTGAAATAAGACACTTGAAATTTTTATTAGTAAAAGAATCTAAATCAATCACATAAACATTTTTCAATTCTTTCACCTTAGAAAATTAACCTGTCATCACATATTCTATAAACAAGACAACCTTTAGGATTAAAAACAACTTTATAACCATTATCACAAAGTTGACTTATACTTAATAAATTATGTTTCAATCCTTTAACCAAAAAAACTTTATCAGCAAAAAAATTGGGTTCCTTACCAATCTTACCAATGCTAATCACTTTACCTTTTTGTATTGTCTCTAAATGTAAAATTGCCACCATCCCATTTTTCTAATTTGGAGAAGAGGCTTGAATTTCCAGTCATATGCCTTGAGCATCCACTATCAAGGTACCATTTATTGATACTTACCTTGGATCTCAAGCATACCTATTAAGACAAATGTAATTACTTTGTTGTAAGCACCCAAATGTATTTTGGTCCTTAGGGTTAGAAGCATTAATATCATTACAACTCCAATACATCTTCTTAATATAGCATTTATTAGTTGTATGCCCCTTTCTATTACAATAATGATAAATGACATTCTTAAACTTTGAGTAGTTATAAGCATTCTTCCTTTTAAATGTATGATAAAAACCCTTATTGCATAACTATGATCATTTATGAAATTTATTGGTCTTAGGTTAAACACTTTTGTTATTAAGTTCATTTTCCTTTTGGGTGAAGGTGTATGCTTTCAAAAACACGGTTCCTTTAGAAGAGTAAGAAGAATTTTGATTCAAACCAATACCTTCTCTATCACCTTTTTATTTTTAACATTTCAAAATTGAATCAATTTTAACACCTACCATTTCAAATTTAGAAAGATTTTCTTTTAACAAATCTCTTTCTTCTGAAATCTTATTATTTTCACTTTTCAAAGATTTATTATCCTTTTCCAAACTTTTCATTTTAGCTTTGTAAGAAGCTAGTTCATGTTGCAAATCATTTTTCTCTTTTGAAATATATGCAAATTTATTTTTAAGCATTTTATTTATTTTAGCTAATTGTTCATTGTTTTTTAAAAGTGCTTCTAATGCATCATTCTCATCATCATCATCAACATTGTTATAATAAGATTAAGATGATATGGTTACCTCATCCTTATCATCCATGAATGCCATGAAGCAAATATTTATTGTGCCTTCATCACCAAACATGTTATTATGAGTTTTACTATTGTCATCCCAAGTTGCTTTCAATGCCTTCTTTTTGAATGGCTTGAATGGCTTGTTTTGAATGATGATATTAATATATATATATATATATATATATATATATATGTATGTATATATATGTATATTAAATGCAACAAAGGAATCTGAATGAAGTATCCTTAAGAATTTATTTAGGCTTATTGTTAAGGATTAAAGATATAACTAGTATATGATAATATTAAGGTATAATGTAAGAATATAGAACATACGAGATATGGATGAGTCATGATTATAATATGTGCAAGAATATTCTTTTATAGATAATAAAATGTTAACAATTATGAATAAAGAATATATTAATAAATGTTAGTATTATTTTTTTTAAGGTATTAAGAGGATTAAACTAAGATATGATTTATTATTGATTAATCTATAACGACATATGCTGCAAACATGAATGATAGATGATTAATAATGAAATTTGAAGTTATAAATGATTAATATCCCTTGTAGTGTAATTAGTGGTTTCCATGTATTGGATATCATTAATTATTCTACGGGAGCATATCGTAGTAAAAAGACATGATATGTTAAGGTGGTATCAGAGCTATGGATTAGCTCTACTGAAAAATTTTGTTTGTTATCTATAAAACAATAAGTATATAACAAAAAGACTAGCCAAGTCATTACTACTAAATGGTAGAATCTGTTGCCATAGATAAAAAGGAGGTATGATTATATAGAGATATGGATATTAACGATAGTAAAGGTAGATTTGAATCATGATATGTACATGAGATAACTGATGTATGAGTAAGTAATTGATGCTGAATTAAACATATGATATATTTGGAAATTTATGATATTCCAATACGCATAAAAATATAAATAGATGCATGCACCTTAATAAGAAGATAAGAGAAACGATAAATAGTATGTAGCAATGATTAAAGCATATATATAAATATATATATATATATATATACATACATGTAAAATTGTTATAGTATAAGAAAACTACATGAAAATATGCCATACGTATAATATAATATTATTTTAAATTATATGGATAATGGACTATGCATGACAATATGTCATAGCATTTATAATAATGATTGAATAGTTTAAATATTATTAAACTATTAGGCTTTATGGATATGCTAATAGGATATGACTGAAAAAGTATTCTAGGATTGATATTATATAGCAAATGATAACAAGATTGATGGAAGTGGTAAAAGGAACATATTCAAACCAAAGTACTAAACTTGAATATGGATTATAATATGAACATGAGATGGTTGATATAGTAGCAAATAATTGACGATGGATCATTGATAATTCTTTGATGCTTGTATATATAAGGATCTCTGGATAAGGTGTATGTACCATGGAAAAAGGTAAGAAAAATGATGTTTTATGCACATTAAGGTATAAACAAAGTATCTATCAATATATATGCACATGGTTAGTATTATTTATGTATGCATATATACATGCACATTTAAGGAAGTTACATAAATACAAATTATATATGACATGATTATGTCTTGATTTTTTTTATATGGATAAGAAAAACTATACGTAATGATATATCATAATATTTATGGAGATATTATGAAAGGTTTATCATGTTACCATTGAATTTTATGGATAATCTATTATATTATAAATACAAAGAGTATCTAAGATTGATGTTGCATAGAGAAAAATAACAAAGTTGATAATTTGGTAAAAAGGATCACCTTTGAGTCAAGGTAGGGATTAATTTTATGTATATGATTTACAATGAGTTTAAGACTGAAGTAGTACAACTATATGAAATAGATGAAAATAAGAAACTAGAACCATGATTGAATGTCTACATGTATGAATCTTAGATGTAAGGATTATAATAGATCTATGCATAGATAAAAATAAAAAAAAATAATGCTTAGTAAAATATGGTTATAAATGAATGTTATACCATATTGTTATGAATAAAGATATGTTTGAGGAATTATATAGAAAAATATTAATTTTATCTGAACAAAGATATGGTCATGAAAGTTGCATCGAAAAAAGTGCTAAAAATACGAATTGATTAAATTTAAGGTAATAAGTTATGCATGTATAGATATATGTGGTATATGAAAATCAATTGATATAAGAGAATAAATGATTTACATGTATAGAGGTATGATAGAAATACTTGTAATAAATATGATATGAAATTTGGAGATTCCTTGAATTTTACTGGTGTTGCACCCTAATTTTGGACCGGTCGGATTGATTGGGATGAATCGAGCCTCTCTCCTCGTCGTTTTGCCCTCACGGGCATCTCGGTTTGTCCCAGTGCATTCTAGGATTCAAGTTAGGGTTGTCTTAGGGGCATTTCTGACTTTTTTGGGAACTTACCCGTACGGGTAAGTTTTGGAAATGGTTCGGGTATGTTACTTACCCGAACGGGTAAGTAACTTACCCGTTTC
>CANYBF010161697.1:0-10561 GCA_948192965.1 Dalechampia spathulata | reverse complement strand
TCAAACTCAACACATTATCAACATTCATGCATTAGCCAAACACATTATCAACACATACTAACAACAGCATATGATCAACAAACATGCATTAATAACAACAACACAAATCAAATCATACAACACATACTAACTATATTATCAAAACATAAGCTATACTAACCATCTGAGCACAAAACTTGTATGAACATGCATGTTATTCAATAGGAAAGACTCAGCAAACAAACAATTCATTGTCATTCTCTGATCTTACCCGAACGGGTAAGATATGTCCTGATCATACCCAATCGGGTATGATTCATGCATGATCATACCCGAACAGGTAAGATCAGGCAATCAACATGTCCAAATCAAATTCTAATTAATTCTGAGTTGTAATCAGTCAATATCATGCATTAAACATACATTATATCACATGTAAAACACTTAAACGAATTGAAATCATATGCAAATCAATCAAGACACAACAAAATCAAATCAAATCAAATGAAAATCAAATGAAATCAACAAACAATCAATTGAAATCAAATAAAAAGGAATAGAGATTACCTATGTAGTTTCTCCAATGCTACTTGAAGTTTCCAATCCAATCCAATGCAATCCAATGCTTAGGTAAGAATCAAACTCAAAATCCTAATCAAACTAATTAGATTTTTTAGTATTTTGATCAAAAGCTAATTGAAACTAATTGATTTCAATGTAATACAATCAAATTCAAAAAAGTTTTAAGCTAAAATGAAGTATTTAATTCACGTTCTTTTTTCAGAATTAAGAGAAAATTAGTTTTCAAAAACCCTAGCTAAAAGCCTCCCCCGCCAAAATAACTGCCTTTCAAATTATAACTATCCCACGAACATACCCGATCGGGTATGTTTAAGAGGAGAATCGGGTAAACAAACTTACCCGTTCGGGTAAGTTTCATACCCGATTCGCCCCTTAACTTACCCGAACGGGTAAGAGGCTCAAAAGATAAAAAAACACTAAGGCAGCCCTAAACTAAGCCCTGAACTATACTAGAGTGAACCGGGAATGCCCGTAAAGGCAAACAGAGATGGAATAGACCTGATTCATCCCAATCAATCCAGGAGACTCAAAATTTAGGGTGCGACAACATGGTATCAGAGCCTTCTCCCTCTCCTTGCTCCTATTCCTGTGCTGTCCTCGTGAACAGCCGTCCCTTTCTTTGTGCCACCCAAGAGAGTGGCCTTCCTTTCTCACCGCTCACTAAACAAGCTTCCTCAGAGTCTGATCGACGTTCGACCAAATTCTGGTAGCTAATAAGGCGGCGTGTGGGGCTTACACGCGGCTTCAACCTCCAGCTCTGATTCCATGCACCGGCACGTGGAGGTGCATGGATGCTTTGGTGAGGCTCCGATTTCTTCTCCAATGTCGCTTCACCTTTTGTAGCTCCTTGGTTAAATGATTCTAAGTTTTTGTTGAGGTTTCCCAGGCTGTTTGTAACCTACTTTGATCGCTACTGCCTTTTATGAGCAACTGTTGTTCTTAGAGGCTCCTATTCGGTATGAGCAATTTTCCTGCTGTTGTTACCCTTGTGAGCAGCTATTCCTTTTGTCAAAACATTTTGTAATTGTAAGACTTACTGCCTTGTTTTATTGCTACTGTTGGAACTTGTCAATTTTTTTTTTGCTGCTGCTGGATTCTGCCTTGTTTTGTCTCCCCTTCGCTTGGGTTAGGTTTTGCTTACCAATGGCAGCCAATAGGATTACTGTTTCTGATGCTATTCCCTTAGCTGTTAAAATCAGCGATGAGAAGCTTAATGCCACTAATTACTATGATTAGCGAAAGGCAGTAGACATGTATTTACTGAGTATTGAAAAAGACACTTACATGGTGGATGATCCACCACCTTCAAGCACATCAGATGATGCTAATAGTAGCATTATAAAAGAGAAGCATTTAAAATGGAAATGGGAGGATGCCAAGTTATTTTTGCAGATTCATAATTGCATTTCAGTTGAAGTCATCAGCATTACTAGTCATTGTGCAATAGTCAAGGAATTGCTGGATGACCTTGATTTTCTATATTAAGGCAAGGGTAATATTACCCGAACATATGATATCTGCAAGGCCTTCTATCATGCTGAAAAATAAGATAAGACTCTTACGGCCTATTTTACGGAGTTTAAGAAAGTCTATGAAGAATTGAAGACCTTGATGCTTTTTTCTCTTGATGTGAAAGTCTAGCATGCTAACCTCGAGAAAATGGCAAGTATGAGTTTTCTCGTTGGTTTACCTACAGAATTTGATACTGCTCAATCTCAACTTCTCTCAGGCTTCGAGATTCCTTCTTTACATGAGATTTTCTCTTGGGTACTTCATACTGAACATAGCATTACTTCCTCAAATTCAGCACCGTCAAATGTTGCTTTGATCTCTAGATGAAATCAACCTCATCGGTTGTCTCAACCAAGTGGTTCTTTTACTCGTGATTCAGGGAAGGTTGTTTGCTATTATTTTCATGAGCAAGGACACACTCAACGCACCTGTCAAAAGTTATCTCAACGATCTTCCCAAGTTGGTCATTGATTTAGGTGCCACAGATCACATGATAGGTAATTCTACCTTATTTTCATCTTTTCATTCTTTCCCTTCATCGTCTTCCGTTACATTAGTAGATGACACCACATCTACTGTTTTAGGTTTAGGAACCATCAAACCAACCTCTTCTATTTCTTTAAACTCAGTTCTTCATTTACAAAATTTCTCATTCAATTTAGTTTCTGTGAGTAAACTCACACGTGCTTTGAATTGTTCTATTTCCTTTTATCCTAATCATTGTTTATTTCAGGATCTTACGACGAAGAAGATTATTGGTAGAGGACATGAGTCAGCTGGGTTGTATATCTTGGATACGCCTGTTTCCCGTTCACTTGTTTGCTCCAAGACCTCTGAATTATTCATTTCCCATTATCGGTTAGGTCATCCCTCTCTATCTTTGTTCAAACTACTTTATCCACAGTATAACAGTTTGTCATCTTTTTACTGTGAATCTTGTTAGTTTGCCAAGCATCATCATAGTCCGCTTGGTCTTAGAGTCAATAAACGTGTTTGTTCACCTTTTTCTTTAGTTCATACAGATGTTTGGGGTCCATGTCCCGTCTCTTCCAAGAATGGTTTTTGGTATTTTGTTACATTTGTCGATGATTATTCTTGTGTAACGTGGATTTATCTAATGAACAATTGTTCTGAATTGTTTCATCATTTTTCTTCCTTTTGTGCTAAAATTCGCACACAATTTAATGTTTTTGTGCAATGTTTATGTAGTGATAATGCCAAAGAATATTTATCTCATTCATTTCAATCCTTTATGACTCAACATGGAATTCTTCATCAAACCTCACGTGTTGATACACCCTCTCAGAATGGTGTTACAGAGCGCAAGAATCGTCATCTTCTTGAAACTGCTCGTGCTCTTCTTTTTCAACAGCAAGTTCCTTCTCAGTTTTGGGCTGATGCCATTGCTACTGCTTATTTTCTTATTAATCGTATGCCATCTTCTGTTGTTCTTGAAGATGAAAACTTTAAGGAAGAGCAAATAAGTAAAAGAAATTAAAGGTTAGACATTTTTTATTTTATATTATATTTTTTCTCTATTATTTAAACGTAAATTTCTATCTTCATTTGTTGGTTGTGTTTTGATTGATGGATTAGAAGCAAGACATTCCTAAAGATTACATGTTTTGTTTAAAATGGATTTTGATTATGATTAATGATAATGTCTTATTTTGATAGTAATTTAATATGATTTATATCTTGAGTGTCTAGTTGGTTATGATTAATTATATTAACAATTACTTGGATGTTTTAAATAGCTAATTATATCAAAAAGTGAATTAATTAGCAAAATGCTTGATATGAACATGAGATTGAATTGCCTAAAGATGAGGATTTAACTTGAGAGGATTGATAAGAATAAATATGATTAATGTAACTCAATTAACTAATTAACATGGGAATAGGTGATTAATTAATTTTGATAGATAATTTGATTTTAGGAAAAGTTTGTTGCTAATTTAGTTTATTCATCTTCAAATAATTATCTATTAATTAAAATTGATTGTCATTAATTCTCATTTGAGTCCAAGTTGATCATTTCATCCCTAAATTTTTTTTACTAGAGAAAAATCTCAACTTAACTTAATCTGTTAATTACTTTAACTAGTATAGTTTACTTGTTCTAATTTCTTATTTTGAATTTAATTTTAATTTCTAACCAATATAAAATTAATTGAAATTAATAGTCAATATATCAATTTTTATGAGATCAACATGTTTTATGCTAAAGTTGTAACTCATACATTTTTTAAGGCATATTTTATAAGATAGAAGATTATAAATTTAAAACTTTTTATATGCTAATTTTGCAAACATAAAATCCACCTATCAATTTTTTTTATGTTGTTATTAAATAAAGTGTCACATCCACATTATTAACATCTTTACAAGTTTGCATTTTATGCATGAGAATGAATGGTGCATGAAAAGTATGATTGGGTTATGATTAGTACATGCTTTTATATGCTATCTATGTTTATGAGTATGATATGAACGAATGGAATTTCATAAGATATAGAATTTAAAGTGATGAAAATAGGGTATTCATGCCTTAAGAAGTGCATTGTGAATGTTAATGAGAGGTGGTCCTCATGATGCCTTAGAATGGAATTTATAAGTGAAATGAGATGATTAGATATGTTAAACATGATATTATATATTAAATTAGAGGTTAGAATGTATATTAGGAAGTTAAAATGAAGTTAGAATTAAAAATAAGTTAGGTTAAAAGTAAAGGGTATTTTTGTAATTTCACTTGAAGAAAAGGTATTTTTGGAAACTAGAAATATGTATGTATAATGTGAGATGTATGTTATGTGGTTTATGCTCAATAGAAGTTGAAAAAGGGTAGGTAAAATACATGCTGCCCAAATTTTAAACTTGGGTAAATTGACAGCTATAATTTGGTTTATGCTCTTAAATCATCTAATTATGTATGGAAATAATGAATTATAATGTTAGAATTAAGAAAACAAAGTTTGAAGGCAATAGGAATGCAATTGCAAAAGTTATGCAAATTTTATCACCTAAGGGGCAGCATGCATGTGTTTGTGATTAAGGCTGCCTAATAAGGCATTTGAATACATGAACTTTGGTAAATTTGATTTGATAATGTAAATAACATGTTGAGATATGTGTATATCTAATTTGGTAAGATTTTAAAGTCAATAAGTATGGTAAGTAAGGCATGCAAGTGTCATGTACAAAAGTTATCGAAACCAAACTACATAAGGAAGGAGTTAGGGGTTTACAGTAATTGATTTTTGACCCCTTTATCTTTTGAGTTACGGAACCCATAATATACCATTGGAAAGCTATGTAAATTTAGTTTACAATGGTAGTAATCTCGTAAAATTCTAAATCCATTTGTATGGTCAAATAATTCATGCCATTTTTATGCTTTAAGTATGCACAAAATTTGAATAACATTAGGCAGACTATTAAAGCATTTGGCCTTTTACATTTTGACCCTCTTAATGGAATCTAAAATTTATGTATAATATATGATTAGAAATTTCTTTGATTTTAGTTTTTAATGGTTCAAGAATCACTCAATTTAGAGGTCATTTACTTAGTTAATAGGCTTGCATAGTAAGAACTATTCTGAGAAGGCAGAATATACTTTTACTTAAAATGCATACTATAGTGTATTGATAAGATATTAACACATCCCATTTCATATCAAAATAGCATACAAACTCTAGGTACATTCAAAATAAAAATGACCATATGAATAGTACTAATTGACCAAATAAATAGTACTTACGTTTAAATTATTCGATCACCTAGATAATGAACCTTAAGACATTTAAACTTAATACAATGATTACTTAAGTGTTAGAACTCAATGTTATACTTAATAATAAACACTTAAGACATGATTTAGGATTAATGTTGCATACTTGCATAAATCAAGCTAAACTATATAAACACATACCAAATATATTATTTGTATGTCAATATATATATATATATATATATATATATATATATATATATGAATTGTGTATGTAACTATGCCTTCAATGTAAGATAAGGAATGCTATGAAATGGAATGGTGCTTCAATATTCATTATAGATGAAGGTTGAATGATGTTATATATATCCTTAAATATGAATATCTTTGAATGGTAAATGATTGGAAATATGAATGGTTATACTTAATAGACATGGAATGGAAATGTTACAAGTCCAAACAATAAGACAACTACTTCCACTCCATTACTCGATAGGGGTAACTTGGTGACAGGTTTGTGCTTCGCCTCTCTTGACCTATCTCATGGTCTTGAATGACATTTTTACATTGCATTGCTTATGGTACACATGGAAAGTGGATTGATGGGCAATGATATTATATGACAAACAATCATACAATGCATCATACATACTCATGGCATATCATGGTGATGATATAAGGTGGAAATGATATGATAATTATACTAATGGGACAGAGGCCAAGCTATATGTTGTATTACGTGTACTGGGTCATATATGATATACTATTGGGCTAGAGGCTAGACTCTTTGAGTCATTCTATATGATAATGGGTTATAAGCCGGGCTTAAAAAGCCATATGACAATGTTTAGTTCCTAAAAGAATCAGGTCCCTAAGAGGATTGGTATCGGTACAATATAAGACCCGGTACGAATTGTACACAATTATTTGTATGTATTAATAATATCAAAGGAAGAGTGCAAAGCATGATTGCATTCTCAAAGTCATTTCATCATTCACATACAATCATGATACAAGGATGGATGATGATGAAAGTATAGTAAAGGTACATATATAAATTCTACTCACATGTACTTCATGATGTTTCTATACTACATCAAATGTTATGAGGAATAGTAATTTATGAATAGTACTCAATGAACAGTAACTTATGAATAGTACTTGATGAATTGTAACTTATGAATAATACTATATACCTTATGAGTTGCTTATAATAGCTAACGAATGATGTAAAATGACACTATATGATACAATTTTACAGCTTATTACTGATTATGATGATTTAACTTAAATATGTTATTTATGATACATGCTTATCTTATTTACTCATTTTATAGCACCACTGAGTTATATACTCAGCGTTTATCATTTAATGAACGCAGGTACTAGTCCATTGGGTAAGGGATAAGGTTAAGCGATCATCAATTAGCTAGGAATAGGATTCAATAGAATCTTACTTCTAGAACAGCTTGGACATTTGTTAATGTACTCTCAAACATCTTTTGTTATGTAGCTTAAACATTATTCTTGCTGGCAGTAGTATTTATATATTATATTCTGACATGCGTATGAATGTGTTAATGCTATGACTCCTCGATATGAATATGATGATAATGTATAATGATGCATATACATATAAATGTTGATATGAAGCGATATATAAATGATATGACCCATCTATATAGATGGCCAAGATACCTAGGTACACATGTAACGATAATAAAATAGATGGTATATTGTAAAATTTTTTATGCATCCTTTATAGTATAATTAATGATTTCCTTCCTTAAAAGGTTATTAATTATGCTACGGGAGCATGTTATGCTAGGTATAGGTGTGACATAAAGGATTCATGTTGATGTTGATGTGATTTTAGTTTAGTTAGATGAGAGAAACCTTTTATTTTTATTTTTTCTTATATTCATTTTTATTTCTAGTCATTTTCAATTTTTATATGCTTTGATTGAATGCCAAGTTGATATAATAGATGAATATTAAACCAATTTAAGCATTCATTAATCTATAATGCATAATATTTTAATGGTTATGCAAATGAGCATATCTAATTTGATTACTTTCCTTCTTAACTTACAATTTATGAGTAGTGTCGTAAGATTAGATCAAGATTATTATATATATTAGTATACCCACTATTACCAACTTATTATAATTATTATTAGGGTTACAAGCGCAACTCCTACTATAATTATAAGGAAGAGGAGAATGAGGAGAAAGTCATTGAAAAATATATGAAGCTATAAGAAGCAAATTAACAATATTCAAGAACTTGTGGCATAATATAACTTTAAGCATAGTTTAACATCAAATAAAATATTAGAAGAAGATGAGTTATCTAAAAAGAATTTTTTGGTTATTTATGTAATTTCTAAAGATATTAATAACGAAAGTGCATTATTTTAGAAGCCTTAAAGAAGAGCCATTCATTCTTAATTTCATTCGATTTAGAGCTTTACTTTGAGGAGTGCACCTTTAACCACCTTTATCTATTAGAGCTTACAAGTAACAAAGCCAAAAATGCAACCAAGGTCTCTTCCTTATGCTCAATTATATCCATGACAAGAAAAAAAAGATGATTTAGTTAAAGACCTTGAATTAAACTCTCTTGGAAGGCATCCTAAGATTTTTATTTTATATTTTATTTGCATATTTTCCTTTTATTTTATAAATAATCATCATCTTTCATGCATGTTTTTGGAGTTTACCTCTATATACTTGTAGATAATAAAGTTAAAGCTAGTTGAAGCACTTTTTTTTTATGGATATTCTAAAAGATAGCAAGCTAAATATTAAGGTCAACTATGTTACTTTACAAGATAAATTTTAATTCACCCATTCTCTAATAGTTTTTGTATACAAAATATAATTATGATTGTATTAAGATTATACTTTCTTAATTGTATTTGGCCAATATTTTGTAACTTAGTAATGTAATTTAGTTTGCTTATAGATACATATGCATATATAAGGTATATAGAATAATCTTAATAACTATTACATTATGCTTATACTCTTTTTAAATATAGCCAAAATAAGTTTATGAGTCATGCATTGCATTTACATGTATTTGCATTTCATGCATTTTAAATAAAATATAAAAATTTCTTTTATTTTTGTTTTCTTTAGAAATTTATTCCTTAATACTTTTTTAATTATTTATGTATAGGGATTTCATTGTTCTTTTTGCTCAATGCTTATTGATTTTAAACTTATTTTAAATCCTTGCTTATTTTTTTCACTTATATCTAATTTTTTAGTTTTAAAAACTTTCTCTTAAACTCTCTCATTCAATTAAATTCATTCTAAACATGTTATACTTTAAAAATGTGAAAAGTCTTAATTATTTATTTTTATTATTTCTAACAAGTTTAAGTACATTGAACAACAAAGAAAGAAAAAATGAATGAATAATGAATAAGTGCATGTAATATAAGTTTAGTACTATAATGTTCTTTGTGCTAAGCAGTTAGAAGTTGACATAAGTCATATGTTTGCTTTTGCTTCATAAAAAGTTTAGAATATGAGTACGCATTAATATTTAACTTATAGTGAGCATTGAGTAATTAGGTGTGGGCACCATAAATGAGTATATTTTACATTAAAAAATGATTATAAACTATATTAGACTTGTAAAATTATTAATAAAATAAATCAATAGGTTCTATTTTACTAGTTTGTAAAATAATGATGACATTATTTTAAACTTTTTCATCTTCTCTAAATTTGGTTATTATTGTTGGGTATTTGAGTTTATTAAAATTAAGTTATGTAAATGTTTAAATTAATTATTAATGATTTTACAATTAAAATTATGTTTATTATTTGTTTAATTAAGATTTAGAGTTATTGCTAGAAATGACTATGGTTTTCCTATATTGTTTACTTCGATAAAAATAATTAGGTTGACTAATTCTATTATTTCACATTTCTTTTGTCTAATGTTTTCAGTTTAGCTTTTCTTTAGATGAACATCAATTTAACTAAAGGATATTTGATATAAGTGAAATGTGTACATTTTATTTCATGCCTTTTTCTTTAGATATTTAATGTTAATTTCTAGTTTCTCATCCTAATTTTTATGCTTTTGCATTTAGTATAGTTTGTTTAGTATTCTAATATTTTTATTGCATTTTGCATATTTTATTCCATTAAATCATAGAATTTCACATTAGTATGGCCATTAAATTATATTTCATACTTAATAATCCTTAATATTAACCTAATTTTTTAATTAAAACATGTTATTAATCAGCTTTGCATGTACATATCTTTGTCACTTATTTCAGTCTAATTTTCATGATATTTTTCAATTCACTTAAGTCAAGTCAAATTAGAATTGTATCTCCTGGAAAATGGCCATTTTTGCATCAACTCAACTTAAGTTGCATTCAGATGATTTTTCTTAAAATTAGTTTTAGGCATTTAACTAAGGATTTTCTTTACCATTTCTACCCTTATCATAATTTGTAAAACTTTAAGGAAAACTTAAATGCTAGGAGGATTGAAGATTAAAGTTTCAAGGAAGACGAAAAATCAAAGAAGCAAAAAAGATTAAAGGTTAAATCCCTGAGGTTTTACATTTGATTTTATTTTTTATTATTTGAAATACAATATATATATATATATATATATATATATATATATATATATATATATATATATATATATTTTATATAAAATAATAATAAATAAAATCAATTGTAAATGCTCAGTGTTTTTTCCTTGATTATTTTT
>CANYBF010161651.1:0-14751 GCA_948192965.1 Dalechampia spathulata | reverse complement strand
AAGAAACTAAGGTCGTTTTCAACTCTGGAAAACCTAAGTTTTTATTTCCTAGTTTTCAAAGTTAATTCAAATGGATTAATAGAAACAAACTAGGTGGCGACTCCACAATCCACGCTTGCTTTTTCAAAAGTTAAAACACGTTAAAAAGCACGAAAAACGGATACGGCAGCTCACAGCTAATACATTATTAATATATAATTACTTATTTTCTAATACATTAAGATCATAATTAGACTCATTTACTTACATCATGCTTACATCATCATGCTTATATCATCATTGCTCAATTATGACATCATAAATAATTCCAAATCTTATTTAACTATCTTTTCATATTAGTTTACTTAAGTTAAAACAATCATCTTAAGCTTATTTATTTAATCATACTAAGTGTTTTCAATATCGAAAACATTAATTAATTATCGTTCAGTGGTTCCGTTCAGGGGTTTTGTCAAAATTTTTCATTTCAACTTGAAAGCATGAAACCCTTATCATTTCATATAATATCCATCATTAGCATAATTTCATATCATTTTCACACGAATAACATATAAAACAAGACATTTCAATCAATTTATGAATGCATAGTGGATGCTAAATTGAGGATGTAACAATGATGATGTCCCTATTTATATACTTTTTGATGATGATGTAATCCCTTCGAAGTTCAATATAATAAAAAATGGTTTTCCTTATGTTTGCAATGTGTATTCTAATGGTATTGTGCATGAACATGAGCATTTTTGACATTGACACATCACGTATAGGAACTGTTAACATTGGTACATATGATAGGCCCTGTCCTCTTCAGATTACATTTGACTTAACCCTTGATAAGAGAATAAAAATCATCAGAGCATTGAAATAACATAGAAAACCCTTTGCTCTAGGCTATGAAGATATATCGGGTGTTGACAAAATTATAGCAAAACATAGAATCCTGATCAAGGTTAAGTTTAAGCTAGTCAAGTAAAAGTTACATTGGCTCCAACTAGAGTGGGCTTAGAAGGTTAAGGAGGATATCTAGAAGTAGTTGATGCTATGTTCCTCAAAGTGGTTGACTATCCTGGATGGTTAACCAATGTTGTTCCAATTCTTAAGAAAGACGGTAGGATTAGAGTTTATGTATACTATAGGGATACGAACAAGGTGTGCCTGAAGGATGACTTTCTTTTGCCTTATATCAATGTGCTAGTTGATAGTGTGGCTGCTAGTGCCATGTACTCCTTTGTCGATGGGTTTTTTCGGTACAATTAGATCCTTATGGCTATTATTAATAAGGTGAAGACAACTTTCATCATGGAATAGGGGACTTATTACTACAAGGTCATGCCCTTTGGCTTGAAGAATGTAGGTGCTACCTATCAGAGAGCTATAACAACCTTGTTGCATGATCTAATCCATAAAGAAGTTAAAGTTTATGCGGATGATATGATAGTGAAGTCTTCTACCAGAGAAGAGCATCTAGCTACTCTTGATAAATTTCACACATGGGTTGAGAAGTACGGACCTAGGCTGAACCTAAAGAAGTGTACATTTGGGGTGATGTCTAACAAGCTGTTGGGTCATATAGTCAACTAGAGGGGTATTGAAGTAGATCCTGACAGGATAAAGTCAATTTATGAGATGCCTATTCCCAGAACTGAGACTGAAGTCAGAGAATTCTTAAGATAGCTCTAGTACGTTAGCTAGTTCATTGCTAAACTCACTATCATATATGAGCCCCTCTTTAAGCTTTTGAGGAAGAACCAACCTTTGGTTTGGGATGAGAATTGCCAGTTTACATATGAGAGGGTGAAGTATTACCTCTCCAACCCATTAATTCTACAGCCACCTCATCTAAGAAGCCATTGTTGCTTTATTTAGCTTTGGAGGAGGAATCAATAAGAGCTATGGTTGCTTAGAAGAATAAAGCTAGAGTTGAGCATGCCATCTACTATTTAGGTAAGAAGCTGTTGCCAACAAAGTGCAAGTATAACACTATAGAGAAGTTGTGCATGGCTATGGTTTAGGTCCCTAAGAAGCTCAGACTCTACTTCTAATCATATAAAGTGTAGGTGATCTCCAAGGTCAACCCTATGAAGTACTTGTATAAAGCTCCTTCACTAGTAGGGAAGCTTTCCAGATGGCTAATCCTTTTATCAGAGTTTGATGTGCAATACATCATTAAAAAGGTGATCAAAGGCAAAGCAATTGCTAAATTTTTAGCATCCAGGCTGGTGGATGACTCTAAAAATTTTAAATTGGACTTCCCAAATGAGTACTTAGGGGCAGTCAATGTCTAGAAATGTAATTACACTTGACAGTGCAATCAGCAGAAGACATGAAGGCATAGGGGTTGTGCTAATCACTCCTGAAGGTAAACTAATTATGCTTTCAAAGTGGTTGACCTTTCTAACCACCAATAACATGGCTAAGTATGAAGCATGTTATTTGGGCTTTAAGCACTATTAATGATTGGTGCCTAACAAGTAGAGGTGTTTAATGATTTGATGCTTGTCATTCACCAGTCCACAATCAAGTAGGACATCAGAAAAGAAAGGCTCAAGCCTTAAGTTAAATACATGAAGTTCATGATTTACAATTTTAGCTCATGTAAGTTTATTCACACTTTGCATGATAAGAATCATATGGTTGATGCTTTGGCCACACTGGCTTCCGTATGTGAGTGACCACAGTGTCAAGTTTAGCTTATATTCATCGAGCAGCCAAGGATTCCTTGCTATAAGGGAGAATGGGTCATGGTGCTAGATCTGCAAGATGAGATCCATGGTATGTTGATATCATGAATTTTTTTGAGAATTGGTGCTTATCTAGAAGAGGCTAATAAGACTGATAAGGCAGCTTTACGGAGGTTAGCAACCAACTTTACTTGGCATTAGAGTGTTCTTTATAGAAGAATGGTTAACGGTCTACAACTTCTGTGCATATTAAGGAAGGAGATCAAAATGGTCATGTAAATTGTACATGTTGGTGTTTGTGAATCCTACATGAATGGATTCACCTTGTATAAAAAGATCCTATGCCAAGGATATTTTTAGCTTACCATGGAAACAAACTATGTATAGTTTCTACGGTGATATCATGAGTGTCAAATTCATAGAGGTTTGAGTCACATACCATTGGTCAAATTGTAGAATTTGATGATGTTATGGCCCTTCTCAACTTTGGGAATTGATATTATAGGTGAGATCCATCTTAATGTTTCTAATAGGCATTGATACATATTGGTGGCTGTTGACTACTTCTCTAAGTGGGTGGAGGTAGAATCCTACATCAAATTGGAGGCAAAGCAGGTTGCCAAGTTTATAAAGAAGAATCTCATATGCCAATATAGGGTACCATATCATTTAGTGTTTGATAATGGAGGGCAGTTCCAGGGCCAAGTGTTTGATTTACTAGAGAGATATAGGATCAAGTATCATTGATCTTCTCGATATTGCCCTCAAGCTAATGAGGAAGTCAAAGTAGTTAATAAGATGATCAAGCACATCCTGGCCAAGACAATGCAAGTTTACCAGGATTGGCATAAATAATTGACATTGGCTTTATGGTGTTAAAGAACCATTGTAAGAAGTCCTACGGGTGTTACCTCCTATTCTTTGGTTTATGAGATAGAAGCCATATTGCCAGTTAAAGTGGAGCTGAAGTCACTTTGAATTATTTTGGAAGCTCAATTGCCAAAGGCTAACTTGAAAAGTGCCATATATGAATAACTAGTTACTATTGATGAGAAGTGGTTGAAGGCTCTTTATCATTTACAGCTTTACAAGAAGCACATGGAAAATGCATTCAATAAGAAGGTCAAGTATATTACCATACGGGAAGGCAATCTGGTTCTAAAGCAAGTCAGATTGGTTATCCATGATTTGAATAAGAAGTTCAAACCTAACTGGTAGGGTATATTCCTAGTTAAGAAGATTTTATTTAAAAGGGTTGTTCACATCTAAGATTTGGAAGGGAATGAGTTCTTTGAACCTATCAACCTTGATTGGTTAAAAAGGTATATTTGTCTAGAGTAAAGGGCAAAAGAAGAGCAAAATAAAAATAAAAGTTTGGTGACCTTAAAACTTATATAGGTGATTCTTGTAAAAGTTAAGACAAAGAAAAATGATTGCCTAATGAGTTGAAAATCCACTTGGATGACTCATGCAAAAGTTAAAGCTCTTAAGAACAAAAAGAGAGCATTAAAATAATTGATCAGAAAATCTTGCATGGGACTGGTCAATGATAGGGGTTAAGTTTGATGCATATTGGAGCTTCTATGTCAGTTTTAACATTTTTCATGCAAATGTTTTAATCTCATCAATATAAATGGAATGCATGCTCATAAACTTAGTCATTAGTAATACTAATTTCAAATATAAAGCATTGTCTTCCTTTATTGCATATAATTTGTTGTCTAACAGTTTGTGTAATACAAAATCCTATGTATGACGTAGAACCCACAGCTTATACTCATCATCTATAGCAGATTCAGTTTCAAGAATCTTTATTAACACAAGCTTACAATGAGATCAAGTCCTTTCTACATGCTCCAGAAAGCAAGACAACAGTCATCCTCCCTCAAACTCTATCAGCTGAGGGATGGTCTATCTCTGGCCATACTGATGATAGACTCTGGTAGGATTGTAATGAGTGCAACGTTTGAATCCTAATAGTGGAATGCAGTCTATGTATATCCTCACAATCATGTGCTATATGTATCACTAAGGATAGGTCCACCTAATATCACTCTTTGAGATGGCTGCCATTCACTCGATCCAATCATTGAATGTCAGCATCCATACCTTGTCAAAGGTGTAGCCTCTTCTTATATGGCTACTAGGTGTATACCTCTATGGATCACTTGCTGGTGATGCCAAGATCCCTAGCTTCTCCTGGAGCTAGATTTATAAATAAATAAATAAAATAAAATAAAATAAAAAGCTCGTTGAGTTGAAAACCTTGTAAAAGGTTGGTTAGACAAAAATTAGAGTGACCCATTGAGCTGAAAAACTAAGAGGGTAGTTCAAGGAAATGGTTAGGTTTAAAGCAAAATTAGATGGTATGATGAGCTAAAAACCTCACAAGAGGTGACTTATGTAAAAATTAAGGTAAAAATATAGCTTTTCTAAGCTGAAAACCTGTAAAGGCGGTTTAGAATTCATACCTGTAGTATAAGCAAACTACCATTGAGGTGTGCAGACTGATATTGTCTCACTCTATCCAGCCTAAGGATCATCTCTACCATGATCATCATAAAAGGGGTCTGTCTATGCTCTATTTGGTCTATCCTCAGACCAATCATCAGATCCTCATGGCTAGATGGGTTGACAAACAAATACTATACTAGCAATTTTAATCTTGTTACCCTTAGCCATGAAGGGGTAGTCATTAGCTTATGGCTATACAGTCAGAAGATAGCAGCAAGATCTACAAAGCCTTATGTAATCAGCAGTGATCTTATTGTCATTGAGCTGACATCAAACACCCTGATCAAATAAGGGACCACCTCTCTGGTAGGTGCCAATATTGCTAGCATTATCATCATGTTACACATGACTCTGAGGATAGTAGCAAATTCCTCATACATTAGACACAACTCCACGTGTTCAAACCAAAAGACATGGGTTATTGGATCTTAGAATTGCATAGTAGTATGCAGAAAAGTAGTATTGATGGAGACTTATTGGAATATCTTTAGATATTAGAGTCTAAATTGACTTATTTGGCCCTATTTAGTATAGCCCTACTGGTAGGAGATGGTATAGAAGGCAGAGAGTGATTATTGAGTCATTATCTATTCTTGAATAGAAGAATAAACAAGTTATGTGTTGGTAAAGAAATATAATGCATGATATTCTTGTAAAAGATTAACTACAACAAGCATTTTATCTTTCACTATTAAATCCAAAAGATACAGAGTTCGAGCAGTCAATGTTTCTTAGTGTTTGTATAGCATAACTCAAGTATACTAAAGATTTCATGCTATGCTATACTATGCTACTTTATCCTATATCCTAATATATTGAAGTTATAGAGTTTTGGCACCATGCATATGGTATTCGATGTCATATTTGTTCTAGGCATCATCATGTCCTAACTACTCCTCATTCAAACGAGGACTATCGGGGACCTTGATATTGTATTGCTCTAGGTATGCTATCAGCTAGGCTATCTCTCTATCCATCTGATATATCATCTAAGCATAGTGATCTCACTCCAAGCAGTCCGAGCGCTGACTCATTTGCATTAGCATAATCATATAGGCATATAGGTCATGCATCCATGCATAAACATCATAAATATAATCATAACAGGTACTTACCTGGATGTCCAGCATCTCAGAACTATGGTAGCGGTGTAATCTTGTTAACAACCTTGTAGCATCAACCATGGAATCCTAAGGCACCTGAACAGGTCAAGCACATGTCAGATCAGTAGAATCAATAATATGCTATGCACTTTATCTATTCATATGAGTGGTATTCAACATATCAAACTCGATCTCATCCCTTATCAAAACTGGGAAGGATGTCTTGTATGGGTGGCCCAACTTGTCATACATGTAGACCAGTGGGTTTTGAGGCCACATTAGCTGACCTTTGATGAAGCCTTATAGACGCTTATATCTAGGGGGCACATCTGGGTGATATTGCTCTAGATGCAACATTGTGTGATATCTTCTTTGAGGTGCCACCACCTTAAGAACTGCTAATAGCTAATGAACCACAGTGTCTACATCTACCACCAGAAGTGCAAGGTCTACCTCTAGATCAGCTTGCTATATCATGCTGGCCTCTACATATAGATAACTCAACAGACCCTAGTAGCCATATCTATATGAAGGTCTGATAATCCACAGTGACTGACAGACACTCTCGTCTAGGGATGCCAGTTAATGCAATAATCATATCTAGGTCTGTGTCGATACAAGAGGCCCAGAACATCACTCGTTATGGTATATCAAGCTCCACACATGCCTCTAGCCCCAATTGCTAATTGATAAAGTGCTTGCCTAAATAGAAGAGCTAACACCCGGGGCTCTCTAACAGCATGTGATGCTCATTCTTATGAGATGATCTAGTCAAATATTTTGGCCGAGGGATCATATTACTCCAAGGATAGGAACAAACTTATTCCGAGCAATAATAGTTAGTAAGATGCCTACACAGGTATTGTCTAAACTAGTTTAATTCAATTTTATCTTAATAAAATTGCTTTCTTCTTACTTAATCTCAGGTCAAATTCATGCCTAAAACTAAAAATCTCCAATGAAGTTGCCCAAAACCTAAGCACATGCTCCATGTATAGCAATTTTTGCTAATGTGCATTAGCCATTACGGAGCTCTACTAATATGTGCCATATGTTCATGAAGATGCGCTCATGGAATTAGGCTTCTTACCAAAATTTTAGAATTTTTAGAGCACTTTTTCCTTAGTGAGTTTAATTTTTACGACCTCTAATGTCTAAAAAATCTAAAAAATCAATCAAAATGCAGGAAACTGATATTAAAAAATTTAGGTATTTTCTCTAGACCATTTCAATTCTAATTTCACTAATAAATTATTTTTCTATGTCTAGTATAGATAGAAAATTAATCTAGCAAATGATCAATTTTTGTTAAACCTTTGACTACCAGTCAAGCCCTTCACCAGATAGTACCGTATTCCATTAGTGGATTCTAAATGCTATCTTTGGAGATATTAGAAATATATTTGATAGTACGAGCATTGATCCAATAGTTGATCACTTTAGAACTAATAGTTGTTCAATCTTGATCCAGCAGTTGATCACTTAGGTTCTATAGTTAACCACTCGATTCAACAACGATCGTGGAATCAAGCATTTGATTTCTAAACCCTAGTAGCAAGCATAAGAACTTAGTTTTCAAATGATTTTTGAGCCTCTTAATAAAGTCATTAGTCTAGTAGTTAACTCAATCAACATTGATTGCCTTGCCCAAGCATGGGGCTCTTAGTGGGTTATATTTTATTCTTTAATTGGGTCACAAGCCTTAGTATAAGCACTATCCAATCAGTATTTATCACCTTGGCCAAGCACCAGCCTCCCAATGGTAGAAGAATTAGGTTGCAAGCCTCAGCATGAGCACCCAATCAACATTGATTATCTCGCCTAGGCACCAGGCTCCTAATGGTAGTATTAGGTTACTTTGTTGCTTTTCCTCCTTAATGGAGTTACAAGCCTCAACATGAGTATCATATGGTTAGCATTGATCACCTCTCTTGAGCACTAGGCTCCCAACGAGTACTCCTAGGTAGAGTTGCATGTTTCAGCCCGAGCACAATGCTCCCAATGTTAGAATTAGGCCATGAGTCTTGATATCCTCAGTGATTACATTCTCTTCCTCAGTGGAGTTATAAGCCTTGGTATGAGCATCGTGGTTAAGTTTTCCCCCAGTGGAGTTACAAGCCTTAGCATAAGCATCTTAATTAAGTTTTTCCTTAGTGAATCATTTTTACATCCCGAGCAAGTCTTGTTTTTCTCATATGAAGATGCAAGCCTTAGCACGAGCATTCTGTAAGCCCTAATACGAGCATTCCACAAGCCTCAACATGAGCATTCCATAAGCCTTAGCATGAGCTTTGAGCCTTGATACGAGCATTAGTAAGATATTCCCATTATTTTTTAGTGAAAAGTCATGTTATGATTAGGACCCATTTTGATAACTTTTATATGTGTTGCCTCAAAATGATCCTGATCAGAGGGTAAACTGTAGGCCCTGGCTTTTCACTTACACACTGTAACTTTAGGTTTTTTTTATTTGACTTGGTGCAGGTCCCTGATGTCAATCCCAATTTTCATACATGCCTTTTTGCTTCCCATAAGTGCTCTAGACATACAAAATATCTTACATGTTGCTTGTGGAAGGCAGAGCATATAACATGTATTTTCTAATATGTAGAGCACATAGTGCTACATTCTGTGCAAGTTCAGAAAATATATGCATGGTGCATGGCCTTTTCCTATACAAATCTAATATGCTTCATATGTCACCATGCATTTATAGTGTATTTGATGCTTATTGGGCATGGGTCGTACATCTAAATATGCCCCTAATGGGTAGTACACATGAGTGATTTTTACTACATGCTAGGCATGTATTGCTGCATGCTGTGCATATATGTTGTGCATATAACACTATATATTGCGCATATAGCACTATATATTGTGCATATCTAGTGCAATTTCATAGAATCTCACATTGTTAGCTTGCTTTTGGTAACTTGTGATCCTCACTTATAAATATGAGCCATATGTTTGTGGGAAAAAGGTCCAAAAATTAATAATTTTCACCTAAACTCTTCTAAATTAATTACTCACTTAATTAAGCACTTAACTAAGTTATTAATTAGAATTAAAGACTAATTAATCCTACTTTAAATCCTTAATCACATTTTGGAATCAAGATTTAGAAGCTAATCTCTTGGTGAGTATGGAATGCTTATTCTTCTTCTTATTTTCTCTTGAATTCATGGTGGGTTTATGATTTTCATTTGTTTTTTCATTGATTGGCTTTAATCATGAAAGTTATAGTAGCATTTTAGCTTATTCATAGCTAAAATGATTTGTAATAGTCACATATGCACCTAGACTTATGATTTGTTTTATGTTTTGCCTTAAAAACTCAATTTTCTTTTATTTTTGCATGTCATAGTATATGCAGTGCATATAGCTTATGTGCTGCATACATCATTCTATATATGGCATATAGCTGTCTAATTTATGCTATTTTACAATTTTTACTCATTTTCACTTGTTTTTTTGATGCTAATTAAAGTTTTTAGTAGCATTAGTGGTTTCATAATAATCCTA
The DNA here is from genome assembly GCA_948192965.1 of Dalechampia spathulata. Taxonomy (NCBI): domain Eukaryota; kingdom Viridiplantae; phylum Streptophyta; class Magnoliopsida; order Malpighiales; family Euphorbiaceae; genus Dalechampia; species Dalechampia spathulata. The sequence goes on along the minus strand of CANYBF010161651.1, from coordinate 4,931 downwards.
ATGATCTGAATTCATCATACATTGATTCAACATGATCAATTTTGGCTTCAAAATTAATTTTCAAGTTAAATGTTTATTTAATTTGTTGGTCATTGTAATTGATGTGATTTGTTTGGATTGGCTATGTTTTCTATCTCTAATTGACATTTGAATGATATTAGAGTCCTCCAATTTCATTATACCATGATCAATTTGTGTTGATTTTATCATTAAATCAATTAATTCTCTTATTTTCTCAATTAAATGCTATTTAATTATGTTTTAATTATGTCACTTGACATGATTTGCCTAATTAGATGTTGATTCATTTCCAAGTGATGCCACATGTGATCTTATAATCTTCTAATTATGCTTCTAATTGATTTTGCCTAAAATTGATTACTTTTTCATGATTTTCATGACCCAACTCGTGTTTATTGCTGTATTTTCATGAGTGTTACCATTATATTAATTAGACTTTGCTCCTTGATTCATGCCTTCATATGGCATCAAATTGGTCATTTATTTTCTACATCTCATTGATTGCTTAAAATTTATTTCATTTGTTTACATTTTCCATTTATTCATTTTAGCTCGTACTGCTCGAGATCCTTTTTCCTAAGTGGAGGAGATGTTGCTTAACGTCTTGGATTTTTGTATTGTTGAAAATCCTTTGTAATAAAATGGACCTCTATTTTTTTAGTTTCCATTAGCATGCATGATTTAGCTTTATTTCATCATGTATCCTTTATCTCCCTTGATCCCTTTCTTCAAGCCATTATTAATTTTCATTCATGCTGCTATGCTTATTTTATCACTATTATATGATGTATATTATGTCATGTCATCTCTTACATGTCATGCTTATATCATGCCATTTCACATGTCATGCTTGTGTCATGTCATCTCTCACATATCATGTCGATGTCATGTCATTTAACATTTCATGCTTATGTCATGTCATCTCTCATATATCATGCCTATGCTATGTCATTTCTCTTATATCATGCCTATGCTATGTCATTTCATATGTCATGCTTATATCATGTCATTTCTCATATGTTATGCATATGCCATGTCATTTCATATGTCATGCTTATACCATATCATTTCTCACAAGTCATGCATATGTCATGACTTAGCACTCATGCTAAAGGTTGGTTGAACCAAATCTGGAACCATTTGATGGTGACTCTATCTTGCAACTCTTTTGAGTCTGTGTCATTTCCTTGAGGTAGCCCCTCGAGAACACTGTGCTTTCACTCCAAGTAAGCCTCTGATCTGCATGTCATAAACCTTGCTCTGGATCATGGTGGAAGCCTTGCTCATAAGTAGATGGAGGAATTAAATTTTACAGATTAGTATATTTTATGTTATATGTCTATTATATGTTAAGATGTAATTATTTACTGATGTATTATATATTATTAGAGTTTAGGGTTTAATTAGTTATTTGTTATGTATTATTAGATGTAATATGTTATTTATTTATTAGGTTATTATATTATATATGTTATGTATGTTATTATTTATTTATTATATATGTTATGTAAAATATGTGTAAATTATTTATTTTTATTTATTCTTTAATTACTGTGTATGATTAAATATATTTGATTTGCTATTTATTATTTATTATGTATGTTATTATATTTGTTAATTGTTATGGAAGATTATATTTAATTTATTGATTATTTTTATATATAATTAGATATATGTCAGTTATTATTTATTATATATGTGATTTTAGTTGAAAAAATCATGGTTTATGTATTTGTTATTTTAATATAATAATATGTCATGGTTTTGTTAATTTATTGTTTGTTAAATTATATATTTGTTGATTTAATATTAGTTAATTTATATGTATGTTAATTTATATGTTTGTTAATTTAATGTGACAATATTTCATGGTTTAAAATTATGTAATTTTACTAATAAAGATAAGATTTAGTAGCAAAAGATATCAAAATTGTATATAATATAAGTATAGTTAAAATTTAGGAAAAGGATTTATGGTTTAATTTATATATAATTAAATAAATAATGTTAAAATGAAAAGATTAATTAATGAATAATTATTTAGAATTTATTTTGTTTGAGAAATATGTATATGATATTGACAACATAAAATTAAATAATTAATTAGAAATTTTTGTAATTTGAGAAAATAATAACATATATTTTTATGTTGATAAAAAAAATTATTCTATTGAAGTAAAAATGTTGGGGAAAAGGAAAACATTAATAAGTGAAATGATGTAAAAAGTTAAATTTTAATATATATTAAAAATGATAGTAAAAGTATTAAAAGAAAATTTTGAAAACTTATTGATATGAAATGTTTTTATAAGAGTATTATATATGTGAAAAAATAAAAGGAAAAATAAATAAATAAATAAATAAAAAAAAAAAAAAAAAAAAATATATATATATATATATATATATGTATGTATGTATATATATATATATGTATATATGTATGTGTATGTGTGTGTTTGTTTAGAGGAAAATGTCATTTAGTTATTACAAAGAATTTAGGAATATGTTTAAATCATAAAATCTCGTGAAAAAAATTAAATATATATAAGGATTAATTAGATAATATTTTTAAAAATGCAATAATTTTAAATTTATGGAATTACGAAGAATGTAACTTGTTTAAATTTTAATAATATATTTAGAAAAATTATAATCAAAAGGATATATTATGAATAAATAATATATCATCATTAAGTAATAAAAAAAAGTAAATTAAATATATTTATTGAAAAAATTGAGATGAAGTTAGTAAGAATAAGTAGTAATATAATAATATATATGAATGGTACTTAGTGATTCAAAAGAAAAAATAAACATTAAGTACATGTAACAATAAATAAAACTATGAAAGTAAATAGGTTATTTATTTAGGAGTAAATTTTAGAATATTTAAAATGAATCAAGTAAAATATGAGAATAGGTTTTAAAATTTAGCAAAATTTGGTACATGAAAAAAATTTAATTTTGAAAGTCATATAACATATATATTGGTATTATAATGTGAGTAATAAATATAAATAGTTAATGTAATAATGTCATTAAAATATCTAATATAAATTATGAAATTAATCATTAATTCAATATAGCAATAATTAATACGGTAAATTGAAGATAATAAAGATTTAAAAATAGGTTTAACTTTTGTGAGCATTATTGATTGATTTACTTTACATTATGTTATGTATTTTATTTCAAATTTCCCCCAATTGTATTCATTTAAAATGGTTTGTACCTCCATTTCTTTTCTACCCTATTCTTTTTATTATTTAGTATGTTATTATATTATTTATATGATGGTTTGTTGGATTGTATATGTATGGTGATTGAATGGATGTAAAATGCATATGTAAAAATGATTGAGTAATTAACATGGTAAAGTTAAATATGGGAGTCGTAACATTTGTAGGTAATAAAAGAAATATGAGTTTCATATTAGTTTTACTATGTTAATAGATTAATTGTATTGCATGCATGATAATTTGCATTTTGTCCTCAAATAACCATGTGATTGTGGGTGAGCTAGTACCTTAGTCTCAATTCAACACATCGGGAACACAAACCTGCTTTCACCACTCACTACCGATGTACCATTGACCATCGTTATTCCTTGAGTGGATAGACGCAAGGTGTAGTCCATGGTGGATAATTAGACTATAGCAAAAGAACTTAGCCATGAATTACCAAACTAAATCCCATGTAGATAACCGTAGAAACTTCCAACATAGGTTTCCCACACGAAGAAGGCTAAATTTACTGGTCAAACTTATGAGTAAGGAATAAATCCTAAAGCCTATATCGTAAAAGTAAATTGTAAACACAATATTAATAACATGAATTTAAAAACCTTATTTTGAAACAAAGATAATGATATTAATTTTAATATTATTGGTTAAAATGTAATTAATTTAGATAAAATCACTGAAAAGCTTAAAACAAACCCCTAAAAGTAAACCTTAAATACAACATTAGTAACATGAGTTTAAAAAAATTATTTTGAAACAAAGATAATGATATTAAATTTAAAATTGTTGGTTAAAATGAAATTAATTTAAATAAAATCACCAAAAACCCTAAACCCTAAACTATAAAAGTAACCTATAAACATAACATTACTAATATGCATTTAAAAAATGAATGTTCAAACAAAGGTAATGATATTAATTTTAAAATTATTGGTTAAAATTAAATTAATTTACATAAAATCATCAATAACTGTAAATTGTAAAAGTAACCCGTAAACACTAACATTAATAATATGAATCTAAAAAACTTATTTTGAAACAAAGATAATGATATTAAATTTAAAATTATTGGCTCAAAGAAAATTAATTTAGATATAATCACAAAAAATCCTAAACCAAAACTCTAAACCTTAAACCGTAAAAGTAAACCATAAACACAACATTACTAATATGAATTATCACACCCTCATATGCACCTTAAATTCATGCATGCATATTTATCTTATGGTCATGCTATAATGATGTGCAAGTATGGATTAATTATGTTAAATGTCAAAGTATATATGTATGCATGTATTTCATGGTAAGAGAATACATGAAGTATAGAAAATGTTTAAAGTTGTAACCATAAGAAAAACATATATGACATGTTTATGCTATAAGAATGCAAAAAGAGTGATTCATTAATGATTGAGATATGGAAATATTATGAAATGATATAGATGTGAACCAATTCCATATGATATGAAATTGATAGAGAAAGAAATGAAAACAAAGTGAAAAGATGATTATAGAAGTGAATATGTGCTAAAGATGCAAATCAAGCATGCTTTTGTTGAATGCTTTGGATGAAGCTCTATGATGGAATTTATATATGATATGTGATGTTTTGGCATGATAGACATATTATTATATGAGAAAGTATATGTTAAAATATATAAATGAAAG
>CANYBF010161488.1:0-15419 GCA_948192965.1 Dalechampia spathulata | reverse complement strand
TTTTTTAGATTTTCAATTAAAACTAATCAAAACTAGTTAAATTCTATGTAATTCAATCACATTCAATCAAATTATGAGCTGAAATCAAGTTGCAAAATCGTGGTTTTTGATCACAATTGAGAGAAAATGAAAATTCAAAACCCTAAGAAAATCGTTCCTCCCACCAAAATAACAGACTTTCAAATTATAACTGTCTGACGAACATACCCGATCTGGTATGTTTAAGAGGAGAATCGGGTAAACAACTTACCCGATCGGGTAAGTGTCATACCCGATTCGCCACTTAAACATACCCGATCGGGTAAGAGCCCCAAAATGCTAAAAAAACACTCCAAACGACCCTAAATCGAACCCTGAACTGCACCAAGGTGAACCAGGAATGCCCGTAAGGGCAAAACAATGAGGGAATAGACCCGGTTCATCCCAATCGATCCGAGAGGTCCAAAATTAGGGTGCGACACTACCCTTGGAATAACATGTTCCCACCACTAAAGTACTTGACCATATCATCTTACAATAGCAAACAATTACCAACTTATCATATACTGCTAAAGAGCCCCAAGTGTTGGCTCTTCTATCTAGGCAAGCATGTTGTCGACTTGCAGCTAAGGCTAGAGGGACGTGTGGAACCTACTACACTATAATGAGTTATGTTCTAGGCATCCTATACTGACACATACCCATAGGTGATTGCTACGTTGACTGGTATTCCAGGGCAAGATGCTTATTAGAGTCAGTAATGGAATACAAGACCTTCATCTAGATATGGTTACTAGGGCCTGTTGAGCTATTTACATACAGAGGCTAGCATGATAAAGTGAGCAGATTTGGTGGCAGACCTGACACTTCTAGTAGTAGAGGTAGACACCATGGCTCCCCAACTGTTGGTAGTTCCTAAAGTGGTGGTACCTTCAAGAGATCACATAGTGTTGTATCTGGAGTAACACTATTAAGACCAAAGCTTGGCTCTCTAGATATGGCTCTTGGATATGAACATCCCTAGAGCTTCATTGAGCGTCAACTGATGTGGCCTTAAAACCCATTGATCTATACTTATGATGATCTTGACTACCCGTTTGAGACATCCTTCCTAGTATCAATGAGGGATGAGATTGAATTTGAGTCATTGAATACCACTCATATAAGTATACAAAGTGTAAGAGCATGCTACTGATTTTTTTGATCTAACATATGCTTGACCTATGTAGGTGCCTCAAGATGCCATGGCTCATGCTACAAGATTGCTGATGGGACTACGTTACTACCACAACTTTGAGATGCAGAACATCCAGGTCAGTACCTGTTATGATTATGATCATGATACCTATGCATGAATGCATGACCTATATGCCTATATGCTTGTGTTAATGTAGATAAGCCAATGCTCAAAGTGAGAGGTGTGAGATTGCTATGCTCGGATGACTGAGCAGATGAGCATAGAGGTTGCCCGATTGATGGCGCGCTTGAAGCGGTACAATATTGAAGTTCATGATAGTCCTAGTTTAGATGAGGAGCAGTTAAGGGATGATGATGCCTAGAGCAGACATGATGTTAGATTCCATATGCATGGTATTGAAACTATGAAGCTTTTGTATTATAGCATAGGATAAAGTAATGTAGCCTAGCATGAAGGCTTAGTACACTCGGGCTGTTGTGTATAAACACTACAAATTATCGATTGTTCAAATTTTATGTTTTCTAGATTTGATAGTGAAACCCAAGATGCATATTGTTATTATTCTTCTGCAAGAATAATATGTATTATGCTTCTCTATCAAAATATAACTCGTCTATTCTTCCATGCAGGACTAGATAATGACTTAGCAATCACTGTCCACTTTCTGTACCCTTTCCTGCCAGTAGACCTATGTCTGATGTATGAGGAATTTATTGCTATCCTAGGAGTCATATGTAGCATGATGACAATGTTGATAATGCTGATGTATGTTAGAGAGGCAGTCCCATATCTGATTAAAGCATTCAACATTAGCCCTACGACAGCGAGGTCACTGTTGACTATAGAGGGCCCTATAGATCTTACTACTCTTGTTTGACTGTTTGGCCATAAGTTGGTGACTACCCCTTCATGGCTGAGGGTAGCAGGGTTCTATTGATTGGTTTGACCATGGGGATCTACTAATTAGTCCGGTGATAGACTAGATGGCGCAAGGTTAGACCCATTTTCTAATGATCATGGTAGAGATGATCTTAGCGTTGGATAGATTGAGGCAGGGTCAGTTGAGAAGCCTCAGTGGTAGTTTACTTCTACTATAGGTATGAATTCTAAGCCACTTTATAGGTTTTCAACTTAAAAAAGCTATATATTTTTACCTTAATTTTTGTATAAGTCACCTCTTATGAGGTTTTTAGTTCATCGGACCATTGATTTTTCTTTAGACCCTCACTTTTTGCTTAAACTGCCCCCTTGGGTTTTCAACTCAACAGGTCACTATAACTTTTACCTTAGTATCCTTTTACAAAGTTTTCAACTTAGTAAGCTTTCTTTTTTATTTTTCTTTTTTCTTACAAATCTGGCTTTAGTAGAAGCTAAGGATCTTGGCCATATGCAGAAAAGCTACACCTTCGACGAGGCAAGGATGTTGACAGTCGATGACTGGGTTGACTGGATGGAAGCCATCCTAAAGAGTGAGGTCAGGTGGACCTATCCTTGGTGGCACATGCAACATGTGATGGTAAGGACATACATAGACTACATTCTATTACCAAGATTCAGACACTACACTCATTCCAGTCCTATCAGAGTCTATCATCAGTACAGTCACAGATAAACTATCCCTTAGCTAATAGAGTTTGAGGGAAGATGACTACTGTCCTGCTTCCTAAAGCACGTAGAGGAGACATGGCCTCATCGTAGGATTATGCCAGTAGAGACCCCTGGAGCTAGATGTACTATAGATGATATGTATAAGCTATGGATGTTGGACCACACTTAGGATTCTATACTACAAAATTGTTAGACAACAAAATCATGTAGAATAAAGAAAGACGATGCTTTATGTTTGAAACTACTATTACTTATGTCTAAGTTTATCAACATGCATTCTATTCGCATTCATGGGATTAAAACATTTACATGAAAAATGTTAAAAGTGGTACAGAAATTGCCCGATATGCATCAAATTCAACCCATGTCATTGACAAGTCTAGCACAAAATTTTTTGATCAATTTTTTTGACACTCTCCTTTTGCTTTTAAAGAGCTCTAACTTTTACATAGCCATCCAAGTAGATTTTTAACTCATTAAGCAAACATTTTTTCATTTATCTCAACTTTTGCATAAGCCACCAAGTTTTCAGCTCACTACAATTTTTAGTTTTAATTTGCTCTTCTTTTTGCCCTTTGCTTTAGATAAAATACTTCTTCAGCCGGTAAAGGTTGACAGGTTCAGAGAACTCATTACCCTTTAAGTCTAAAATGTAGGCAACACCTTTGGGTAAGATCTTCTTAACCAGGAATGGGTACTCCCAGTTAGGTCTAAACTTTTCATGTGAGTTGTGGATAGCCAATCTGACTTGCTTCAGAACTAGGTCATCTTCTCGTATGGCAATAGGCGTTATCTTCTTATTGAAGGCATTCACCATGTGTTTCTTATAAAGTTATAAATGATAGATAGCCTTCAGTCGCTTCTCATCAATAGCAACAAGTTGTTCATATTTAGCCCTCTTCCATTCATCCTCTGGCAACTGAGTTTCTAGAATAATCCAAAGTGACTTCAACTCCACTTCAACTGGTAATACGACTTCTAATCTGTTAACTAAACAATATGGGGTAACACCCATAGGACTTCTTATAGTGGTTTTGTAACCCAACAAAGCAAATGGCAGCTGCTCATGCTAATCTCTGTAAGTCCACATTATCTTGGCCAAGATCTGCTTGATCGTCTTGTTGGTTGCCTTAACTGTGCATTAGCTTGGGGGTGATATGGAAAAGATTAGTGATGCTTAATCCCATATCTATTTAATAAGTCAACTACTTGGCCTTAGAACTGCACTCTATTATCTGATACCAAGTGATGTGGTACCCTATATTGGCATATCAGATTCTTCTCTATAAAATTAGCAGCCTCCTTTGCCCTCAATTTACTATAGGATTCTACCTCCACCCACTTAGAGATGTAATCAATAACTACAAATATGTATCAATGTTCATTAGAAGCATTAGGATGGATCTCACCCATCATATTGATTCCCTAAATTGAGAAAGGCCATAGCATCATCAAATTCTGCAATTCAACCAGCGGTATATGACTCAGATCTCCGTGAATCTGGCACTCATGACATTGTTGTACAAACTGTATGTAGTTTATCTCTATGGTAAGCTTAAAATACCCTTAGCACAAGATCTTTTCTTTATAGAGTGAATCTATTCATTTAGGATCTGTATACACTGGTGTGCATTGTTTACATGATTATTTCGATCTCCTTCCCTAATATGCATCGAAGTTGTTTACCATTCACTGTTCTTCTATAGAGAACACCTTGATGCTAAGTAAAGTTGGTTGCTAGCCTCCACAAAGCTAGCTTGTTAGTCTTATTGGCCTTCTTTAGATAAGCACTAGTTCTCAAAAAGTTTATGATATCAACATTCCATGGAGTCTCATCTTGTTGGTCTAGCACCATAACCTGTTCTCCCTCATAGCAAAGAATCCTTGATTGCTCGATGAACATAAGCTAGACTTGACATTATGATTGCTCACATACTGAAGCCAACCTGGACAAGACATCAACCATCTAATTTTCATCATATGCAGTATGAATGATATGAGCAAAAATTACAAATCATGAGCTTCATGTATTTGACATAAGGCTTAAGCCTTTCTTCTTTAACTTCCCACTTGGTCGTGGACTTGTTAATGATAAGCATCAAATCATCAAATACCTCCATATGTTAGGCACTGATCATTAGCAATGCTTTAAGGCTAAACATACATGCTTTATATTCAACCATGTTGTTAGCGACTGGAAAGCACAGTTGCTTTGAAAGCATAATTAGTTCACCTTTAGGAGTGATAAGAATAACTCTTATGCTTGCACCTCTACTGTTGACTTTGCCATCAAAGTACAATTGCTATTTTTGGACATCAACTACCCTTAAGTACTCATATAGGAAGTCCAGTTCAAATGTTTCAAAATCATCCATCGACCTGGATGCTAAGAATTCAACAATTACTTTACCTTTGATTGCCTTTTTAGTGATTTGCTACACATCAAACTCTAATAATAGGATTAGACACCTGGAAAGCTTCTTCACTAGAGAAGGAGCTTCATCTAAGTACTTCATAGGGTTGACCTTGGAGATCACCTGAACTTAGTATGATTAGAAGTAGTGTCTGAGCTTCTTAGTGACCCAAACCATAGCCATGCATAGCTTCTCAATAGTGTTGTACTTGTACTCTATTGACAACACCTTTTTACTCAAGAAGTAAACAACATGCTTAATTTTGGCTTCATTCTCATGAGCCAACATAACACCCACTAACTCCTCTTCCAAGGTTAGATAGAGCAATAATGGTTTTCCTTGTTAAGGCAGTTGCAAAATTGATGGGTTAGAAGACATAATGCTTCACCCTCTTAGATGTGAACTATCAATTCTCATCCTAAACCAAAGGTTGGTTCTTCCTCAAAATCTTGAAGATGGGCTCATAGATGGTAGTGAGCTTAGCAATGAATCTACTAATGTACTGGAGTTATCCTAGAAATCCCTAATATTGATCTCAGTTCTAAGAATAGGCATCTCATAGATTGACTTTGCCTTATCAAGATCCACCTTGATACCCCTTTGACTAACAACATGACCCAATAGCTTACTGGATGTCACCTTGAATCTGTACTTCTTTGGGTTTAGCCTAAGTTCGTATTTCTTAATTCGTGTGAGAAATCTATTAAGAATAACCAGATGCTCTTCTCTGGTAGGAGACTTCACTATCATATCATCCACATAGACTTCAACCTCTTCATGGATAAGATCATGCAATGGTGTTATTGCGGCCCTCTGGTAGGTAGCACCTGCATTCTTTAAGCCAATGGCCATGACCTTATAGCAATAGGTCCCCCATTCTATTATGAAAGTTATCTTCACCTTATCAATAATAACCATGAGAATTTTATTATACCCAGAAAACCTATCAATAATAGAATACATAGCACTAGCGGCTGGACTATCGACCAACATATTGATATAAGGCAAAGGAAAGTCATCCTTTAGACATGCCTTATTTAGATCCTTATAGTCTACGTAGACCCTGACCCTGCCATATTTCTTGGGAATTGGAACCACATTGGCCAACCATTTGGTATAGTCAACAACTTTGAGGAACTTGGCATCCAACTACTTTTGGATATCCTTGTTAACCTTTTGAGCCCATTATGGTCGGAGCTAACATAACTTCTGCTTAACTAGCTTCAATACCTAACATCTCTTTGATCAGAATTCTATGTTCTATAATAGTTATATCAACATCTAACATCTCTTTGTAGCTTAGAGCAAAGGTTTTATATATTATTTTAACACTTTGATGATTTATGTTCTCTTATCAAGGGTTAACTATAATGCAATATGGAGAGGACAAGACCTATCATCTATTCCAATGTTAACAGTTTCAATGTATGATGTGTTAATGTCAAAAATACTCATGTAATGCTCATGTTATGCATAATTCCATCAGAATATACATCACAAACATAAGCAAAGCTATTTTTTTATTACATTAAACTTTGAACAGATTACATCATCATCAAAAATTATAGAGATAGACCCCAGTGTAGCAACTATAGTAGTCTCTAGCTCAAGGTGACTAGTGGTGAGATTAGCAATATCACCAAAGAAAGGCATCATCAACGTTGATGGTGGAAGAAGTGATAGCAACCTTCTTGGATGCTATCAAGGCTAGACATCATAAAAGATGGCAAACTACCTATTGAAGAAGTCATTTGAGTTAGGTAACTCAGGAGCATGGTTATAATGCAACTCTCCCTGGATAATAGCAAATGTCTTATATTCTTTCAGCTTATCCAAAGTATAGGGATCAAACTTAATGCAATACCTCTCCACAATAGGACTCGGTTGGTACGAGTATAAGTCAGGTTCTTTGATGGTAGCAATCTAAAAACCAATCATGAGAGGGACATCCTTTTTGATACAGGCTAGTGCAACCTCATCATTTGCTACAATATGGAAACTTGATCTTTTGGTGCAGGGTGGATGGCATACCTCTTAGGGGATGGAACCATGATTTACCCAATAGCAAAGTAAATGACATTAAAATATCAAGAACTGTAAACTTGATCATTAACTCAATCGACTTGATAATAATAATGGTAGTGAAGGTACTGATAACCTCCCCTTTAGACTTATCATAAGCCTTGATGATAGTCTTGGATGGCTTCAAGTCTAAAGGTTGGATGCTATGCTTAGGCAACACTTTGAAAGGATAGATATTGATGCCAGAACCGTCATTCACCATGATGTAAGGTATGGAGAAGTTCATGATATACACCTTGATGAAAAGTGCCTTGTTATGATGGTTACCCTTGGTTGATAAATCTGCATCTGAGAAGGTGATTATGCTATATTGTAACTCCCGGTTCACCAACTGACTCTTCATGTTGAAGGTAAAGGCAGATGGAGAAATCCTCATGCTAGATAGTGCCTTGATGATGACCTATCAATGATGCTAGGAAGATAGCACCAAGTCACAAATACTAATGTTAGCCCCTGTCTTCTTCTATTACTTGATGATAATATTATCAGGCTGAGCAACCTTATTAGTAGGTTGTAGAGTTGGAACACTACTCAGACCAGCCTCATCCATGGTTTGTCTAGCCTTGATAGACTTCTTCAGAGAATCTAACTTCTTCCTGCGATTGGGAGTAGTGAACACCTTATAACTATGAATCATGTTACGGACTCAAGAGGACTTCTTGTTAGCACCTACTGCCTTCTGCTGCTTGGGAGATTTAGATACTAGTTTAGCTGCCTTAGGAGTCCTGGCTGACTCGCCTTTCTTAGAACCTTGAAGCTCTACCAATTTAGACTTAGCAGAATCTTAAGTAGCTATAGACTCATCCTCTGAACTGTCGTACCATATGTCAATGGTGCCAATATCAAACCTACCATTGGGCTAAAAACTATAGTAGGTAGCTGAGCAATCTCCTCACCATCAAGGGGAGAAAAGGAGTTAAGAACTAGGGATTCTGGTAACCCTGATTGGAGGATGTATGTATGGTTAGCTTTGTAGTTAGGTAATGGGTTTGTCTTAGTTGAGGTTTTGGATTTCTAAGGATCTTCGAGCTCACATAAATCAATGAGGTCCTGAATGACCCGCCTGAGAGAATGATAGCTATTGATGTTATGGCTATGATGCTGATGGTAGTGGCAATAGGTTTTGGTGTCTATTGAGGTTGGGGTGGTGTTTGAAAGTTTAGCTTTAAGGAGACACTCAAAAACCTTAAAGAGCAGCATCTTAAGATTTAAGTACCTTTGGGACTAGTAGTGTTTCAAAGTATAGGATTTGATGTTTGCAAGGCATTGATATAATAGGATTTGTATTGTATTTGAGTGTATATGGTGGTTTTGGGTTTGAGGAAAGAAGGGTCCTTCTTCTTCAGCCCCTCAGTCTACTCAATCTGTCAGTTGATAGAGTAGATGTCCTCAAATGTATAGAATGTCTGATACTTCAACTTATCCTAGTATGATGGTAGTGACATCATAATAAGCTTGTTAATCATGTCTGACTCAGATGGCTTTTGTTTGACTAGCGCAGCTTTATCCATCCATCGGCTAAAGTAGTCCATGAAAGACTCATTAGCTTTCTGGTTAACCATCTTTAGATCTAGCATAGTAACATCAAAATAGGATTTAAACCCATACTTCTTGTAGAAAGCAATGTAGAGAGGCTTCCACTTAGCTGTGGTCACCTTGTTAAGACTATGATACCAGGCCAACACTGGTCCCTTTAGTGAGATGAAGAAAAGTTAGACTATCTGCTCATCTAACATATTTTTAGTACTTATCATCATTGTGTAGGTCTTTAGATAATTCTTTGAATCCTCAACCCTGCTGTACTTGGGAACATTCAAAAGCTTGGACTTGGCAGACAACCCTTTAATAGCCTAGATAAAGAACTTGTCAAAGTTAAGATCAAACCTCATGCCCTTGGTCTTCATGATAGACTGTAGCTATTCTATCTTCTATTATAAAGCAGAGGTCTCAGACTTACAAACATCATGCATATGGAGAAAGACCTTGTCATCTATCTCAGCATCGTATAGATTGACCACTTTCCCCTTATCCTTCATAAGAGCTGGGGAGGTCATGAAATCTCCAGGATTAAGAGCTTCCTAGATCTATTACTATAGAAGAGTCTTGAAGTCATTGGTCAAGAGCTTGGCCATAGACTAATCAATGAGTTACTGTATTGCAGCAAATGAGGCATCATTTAACACTAAGTTGAAAGTGTTAGATGGATAAATGATATTCTTAGTAAGCTATGAGTCTTATATGGTCTACACATGATAGAGAGAGTTAGCATGAATGCATGTGTATGTGTATGCGATTGCATATGATGTGACATGGTAGAATGTATGCATGACTGAAATCCCTATAGAATTGGCAACACGTGTATGATTTATAGTTGTTTGACACTAACTCTTGCTTAAGTCCACTTCTTCTAAGTCTTCCACTTAGGATTCCACTAAACTCAATCAATCAATAAACAAATGGATTCCTCAATTGAATCCAAACCCTAGTGTTTTTAGGCTCACACTCAAACCTTTATAATAATTACAATCTCATAGTAATTGAACTCTCAAATATAAGTTAATGTCCCAAGCATTAATCTCACACCAACCTATAATTACAAAACCCAACACTTAGGTTGTGGGAATACAACACAAGGAGAGTTTACAATACTTGAATTACAATACAACAAGCAAACTTACTTGCTATTGAAGTTTGAAGCTCAAAGGAATATTTTCTCTATAAAAATAGTTGTTAGATATGAATAGAAAGTGTGTGTTCTTAAAAATAGAATCGTTAGACAATGTTTAAATTGAATCTGGAAAGTCACGTATTGTCGTATAGTTTCCGTATGCCCATACCAATTTAAAAACATAATTTCAAACAGAAGGCAAAAGCTTGGTATGGTTGTACCACCCATTGGTACGCCTATACAGAAGCAATTCTACTGATAAATAAAATTCCTGTGAGTAACGGTATGCCCATACCAAAACCAATTTCTTGATAAATAAAATATCCTATAAGCAATGGTACGTCTGTACCAAACTCAAGGAAATAAAGCCAACTTGGTACAGTCAGCCGTATACCTGTACCACATAACACAAAGAATTAGTACACCTATACCATACATAGTAAAGTCAATCTGACTCGGTACGGTCAACCTTTTGGTCGTACCACATAATAAACACAAGTGGTACGCCATACCAAACATGGAAAACTTATCTAAAATTGCAAATAACTTAAATTGACTCATACAAAACACATATATCAAAATTTTGGGTCTAATAATTTCCCCCTTTTTTATGTTGGCAATCAATTTAAGTTTAATTTGCAAAAACATACTCAAAAAGTTTAGATTTGAAAAATTTTTGAAATCTCCCCCTTTGTTTTAAAATTTATGCCATGAAATGCCAAGTAATCAATCAAGCACAAAGGAAAGGAGAAAAACACACATAGAGAAGCATATAATCAGAGAAAACTGCATAACATATGATCAGAGCAATATGCATAATTATAAGATCAAAACATAATAGAACATATGATTAGAGCATTATCAAACTAAGTCATAATCAAAGAAAACAAAAATACAAATAACAATAAGAATAAACAATATAGGATAATGGACTGAATAATCATCATATGTCATATATACTCAAAAATATCCAATACACTTATCAGAGCAAAAAAAAATAAAGAAACTAAATACAATACAATGATCAAAGCAACAAAGACAATAAAATAATAAAGAAAATCAAAAATAGACTAGAAACAGCTCTAAAACTGGACCTAAATCCAAAATATCTCCCCCTTTGACAACATCAAAACAATCACTATAGGTCCTAAAGAGGAGTAGGACTCAACAAAGGAATAATAAATGGATCTAGTAGTAGACTGATGGACTGGAGAGTGGTTGAGGTGGTAGTCTGAAACTCGTATGCCTCGGTAGCCTATTGATCAAGTTGCTGATCAAGACTAACAACATGCTGATCAATATGAGTGAGTCACTGATCAATCTAGTCAAAACATTGCTCAAAGACTACTAGTGTAGTAGTGAGCATTGCAAAATGCTAAGCTAGTATATCAGCAATAGAAGGAGGAGCAGAAGCAGGATCAGTAAAAGCAAGAGCAGGAGGATTAGGAATAGCTGAAGAAGAAGATCCACCCTAAAAATGATGCTATCATTTACGGCTCAAAGCCACCTGGCATAAAGCATCAGGAGAGTCAAACTCAACATGCAGCTATGTAGGAGTATCCTCGGGGATGGGAACCTACAAAAGCAGACAAACGTTAACAGCCCATTGTCCATAGAGAGAAATAGTATTATTGGGAAGACCCAATGACTGTAGATACTCAAGATGTCTAGAGGTATACTCTAAATGAATGACATACTCATCAAAAACAGACTCAAAGAGCATAGAATGCTAAATGAATGAGAGATCAAGATTAGGACCTTTTAGTCTAGAAGTAAGAGGAGTAGCAGGAAAAGCATGCAACTGCTGGCAAATGTAATGAATGGTAAGACCGAATAGGATAGCCTTGCCAGGATACTTTTGGATGTCGACCTCATGGAAATGTGCAACTAAAAGAGGTCGAGAGAGAAAATGAGTGTAGGAACTCAAGAGCTACAATCTTAATGAAGCGGTTGTTTAAGAAACAAAATTTGACCAATCTATATTGGCCAAATAATACAGAATGTCAGCCTTTAATTTGACCTAGTGAATAGTAGACTAATACATAAACTGAGAGTGAGAGAAGACTTTCTCACTCAGAATGGAAGTGCAAACTACAGAGGCAGGAGTAGTAGCACGAGGGCCAGAGCCTACAGAGATAGTGCGTTTGATGCTACGTCCCTATGACGAAGAGCCACCATGACCAGAAGGACTGGACATAGCTAAAAAATAATGAAAACAAACAATTTAATAGAAAACAAAATTTTTTAAATAATTCAACAGAATTTTAGTTGATTTTTGAAAATCTCAAAAATTTGAACCTATACAGAAATCAGTAAAATTTAAACCACACATAGCTAACACAATCCTAAGAACTTTAATCTAAAGAACCTAGGTGTTGACCCTCACTTTTGACCATCGTATAATTTTTGGATCTTTGTTAATTCGGCTAGGATTTAGTCCCCGATGTTGATCCCGATTATACATATAGGCCCTTATGTTTTCCTCTAGGTGTTCTGGTGCCCAGAACATTTAAGGACTGGTGGGGCCCACCATGGCGTCTGGCGGGACCCGCCGCGTATTCTGAGTATTCAGTGCATGCATAACACCATCCCCTGCCGTATACAAGGGCAAAACACTTGAAATGCGAAGTATTGCATTTTTGGCCCTGGGTACTATTCATCATGAATAGTACATAGGTGGGGCCCACTAAAAAAAGTGGGGCCCGCTGCCCCTATTGCCTATTCTGTGTATTCTGTACTTACAGAATACAATTCCATGATGCCTTACACAAAGCACAATGCTTGACGTCGTAAATGCCATCTTTCGGGCCCACTACGCTGTGGGACCCACTTAGCAATAGCGGGTCCGCTGCTCCTATTTCTTATTCTGTGTATTCTGTACTTACAGAATACATTTCACACCTGCCTATGTGTGGTAGGATACGCAGAATGCAAAATATTGAATTTTAGACCTAGGTTACTATTCACTGTGAATAGTATACAAGCGGGGCCCGCATCCCCAATTAGCCAATTCTATGTATTCTGTACTTACATAGTACATTCCGCTGCTGCCTTACGCAAGGCACATCTCGTGGCATTCTGAATGCCACGTTTGTAGATTCACCATGCTGTGGGGCCCGCTTCCCACTATTATCCACTTTAAGGCGTTCTGTACGCACAGAACTCGCCGTATCTGCTGCCTCACTTGAGGTAGAATGCTTGGCACACTATGTGCCACCTTTCGGGCCCTTTTGTGCTGTAGGGCCCATAAGGGTACTATTCATCATGAATAGTACCCAGGTGGGCCCACCGCTCGAATTCACCACTCTGAGTGTTCTTGACGCGTAGAACACATTTCCACTAGTGCCTACGCGAGGCACGGCTCATGGCATCCCGTATGCCACTTTTTAGCCTTAATGGGCCTATTGGGCCCAAATTAGGCCTATTAGCCAAAACTTGATGTTCATGGCCGAATTTGAGAAAACTTATAACTGCAAAGTTTCTCGAAATGTTGTTTTCACTTTCTTGGACATATGGCACGCATCCTGTTCCGCTCGTACGAGGCGGAGTGCATAGGCAGAAAACGCAACGTGCGTAGCGCATAGCCCTATAGGCTACGCACGTTGCATAGTAAAGACGTTTGGTCAGGAGCCATTTCGGCATCGAATTTGGAAAAACTTTCTTCTGCAAAGTTATTCCTCACATCGAATAACGCTTATACACTTCACGGTGCATCCCGAAAGTGACCACAATAGGCCCTACGCGAGGGTTTCTAGGCTATATGCGCGTGCGTATAGGCCTATGTGCGCCACATGTAGCACATGTGTGGCACACATAGCCCTATATGTGGCACACATGTATGCAAATACATGCCAAAAATTACAAAATTACCACCCAAAAATTTGCTCTATAAATATAGAGCTCAGGCAACATTTTCCAGACCCCGAATTTGCTCTGAGAACAGCTGAAACTCTGCAAAAATCCTTCCAAAAATTAATTAAACACATAATTAATTTATTTCTTAGGATATAGGGACTTAATTGGCTTAGTTAGGCTCCCTAAACGTTTCTGGAGTGAAGATCTACAAGAATACTCGGTCGGATCAAAGTAATTTCTGCCCATTTCTTCGTATTTATTCCTTTTCTTTTATTTTTCGAGTCTATATGTTGCGCATATAGACCTATGTGTGCCACATGTAGCACATGTGTGGCATACATAGGCCTATATGCTACGCATATAGGCTCCGGTTTTTCAAGAAACTCACGTTTTAACCCCGGTTTTCTCAGATTTTCTTCCCGATCTGGCCATTTTAGGGCCATTCAAGGCTTTTCCATGCCTTGGGTGCCCTGGATCTACCTTAAACAAGCCGGATTTTAAATAATTTTCAAACCAAAAATTATTTTCTTTGATTTGGATGCAAATCCTCGAGCAAAATCCCAGTTTTGGGTCCGATCTACCTAGATTGGGGCCAGATCTAGGTTTCTACTAAAAGAATTTTTGGTTTTGCTTCGATTTTCAAAGCTATGTGTGCCACACATGGCTCTATGTGCGCCACATGTCCCTCATGTGTGGTGCACATAGATCTATGTGCAGCGTACATAGATCCAGATTTTGACAGAAAAGCCCTATTTCAACCCGAACCGCTCCCGAACCGCTTCGGTTTTGAATTTTCCAGTGACTCCAGTAGCTAGATCGTGCACTTGGGTTTCTGGATCTATCATAAATCATCCAGATATACTTGGTTTTAGCCTTAAAATTAATTATTTTAATTAATTACTTAATTAATTGTTTGGTTCATCAAACCGGAAGCCGAAAATAGGTCAAAATGAGGTACTGTCTTCATTAAACTTGCGTGTTTTTATCTGTAGTTTGATTCTGTACTGACAGATTTCATTTTTGTGCAGATCCATCATCTATGTGCGCCACATGTTGGCCTATGTGCGCCACACCTTGCTCATGTGTGGCATACATAACCTGATGTGCAGTGCGCATAGTTCACATTTTTCTAGAAAAATCATATTTCAGGCCGTATTTTGATCGTATTTTGACGTATCCAGTGGTATTTGAGTTTCACAGTAACTCAAGTATTTTGGAAAAGTCATAAATTAATTTTTACATAATTAATTTTGGCTTCAAAATTAATTTTTACGATAAAATGTCATTTTTACTCGTATAAATGCGATTTTTGATAGGATTGGTTTTAATTGGTCGTAGGGCTATCTCCAAAAATTATGTGTGATAATAGTCCTCCCAGTTAAATTTGCCATGATCAAATAAAAATAATTTTGCTTAAAATTATTTTATTTAAATGAATTTTCACGATCCGGCTCGTGTTTATCGTTTCAATTATTGCTTAATAATTGCATGATTTTTACTCTTGGTTCGTACTTTTAAATGGTATGGGACTAGTCAATTAAATCCAATAAATTCATTTGTTACTAATGAATTATTTGTTTATTTTGCATATTAATCCATTCGCATTTTGGATCGT
>CANYBF010161470.1:0-23581 GCA_948192965.1 Dalechampia spathulata | reverse complement strand
TAATCCATAAATCATCAAATTTACTCATATTTTTACTTATATTCTATAATCTTCTTAAATGATCAACCTTTGATTTTTAACAATTTCCTTAAAATTATGTTTTAAACTTACCATCCTTTAGTAAATTCACTTAAGTAATTCAGTCAACATGAAAACACTAGCACGCACACACCCACACAACTCTAAACCATTTTATTCATTATCTTTTACATCACTAATCATTTAATATATCAAATAATTAACTAAAAACTATGGATTTACCACATATACCATTCGACCAACGTAAGAAATCCATTAAAAATTCATAGATCATTAAGGTTTATCACTCATCAACCTTCAATCAAACAACTCAAAATCGCAACAAAACTTGAACTCCTTTAAATTTAGCTACGGATCTACAAGGATCCTCACGTTTTTGACTTCCTCAAAGCTTAATCAATACCTTCAATACACATGCATATACTAAATGGTTAAATCAAACATAAAATAAAAGTTATTCATCAAAGAAGGTTTTGGCTTACTCATGAAAGTTGCTGATTTTTTTGATTTTGAACTTCAAACTTGAATAACAAGTAGAAAAATATTTCAGTCAACCCTTAAAGAAGAAGAAAAGCAAGATGATACTTGGTCAACTTGAAGAACATACACAAACTTGGCTTGAACTTGAAAAATCAAAGCCAAATAAGAAGAAAATGATGAATGTATTCAGCCTCCTTGATGAATATGCTTCGGTTTTCACTTGAACAAAAGAGAAATGGAGATTTCTTTACTTAGACTTAATCCATATGTATTACACTTGCTTTAGACTTAGTATTTAATAAGAAAAGAAGAAGATAAAGATGCAAGCTACGGTTTTTCCTTGATGAATGAAGAAGAAAATATGAAGAACAATAAGAAGCAAGTAAGAAATGAAAGAGATAAGAGAATAATGGAGTATAAGGAGGATGAATTTCGGCCAAGGAGAGGAGATAAGGCAAATAAGTGGATATTATGTCAAAATAAAAGCCAAATTAGTATGAAATGCATGTAAATTTAGGGCAGCTCCATCTTAAATTAAATGCACACTCACACACACAAGCACAAGCCCTTAAAACCCTCTAATACACACATACATACATACATATATATATATATATATATATATATATATATATATATATATAACTTAAATTCCACCAATCAACTCACTTTAATACATATAGAACACCATAAATATACACAAATACACATTTTTTCCAACAAAATATTATCCTCCATCTTTTCCCAGTACCAAATAAAATATTATTTCTCTTTCCTTCTTACACCCCACTAACACAAATACTCATACCTCCTTTTTCAAATTCCAATACTTTTAATATAATAATCCTCTACTATCACAATCCCTCATACCTAATAAAATACAATTTCTCAAATCTCCACTAACTATTTAATAATTAAAATATATCATCTTACATACTCAAATTAAAAATTCATTTTCTTAATTTTCTTAAATTCCACCTCATATCATAATTACATTATTACATTATTACATCATCATCCACTACATTATTTTAATACTACTATACTATACTTATACTATACATTATACTTATACCTAATTATACATTTAATTATATCATATTGTATATATATACATATATATATATATTTCATTCGTATTAATTATTTATACTTTACCTCATACATAATTATTAATTATGTATACTCTATTTTACTTATATCTCATCTTAATATCTCATATTCTTATACATATAATTTCATATATGTATGCAACAACCCTACGTTCCTTAATTTGTATGAATATTTATACAATCCATTAATTATCTTAATTAATTACGCTTAAATAATTTAAGCATACTCGACATCATATTCGTCAATTATTCTTCCACGTCATATTCGTTTAATTATCATTTTGACGATACATCTATTTATTATCATCTTAACATCGTACGATCTTTCATTTATCAATGGTCCCGTAAAATACCATTATTTCAACCTCTAATCATATATCATATAGCACATCATTTATTTTTCATTGCATTCATATATCGTATAAATTTCATATCATCATCCTAATTAAAACACATATAAAGCAAAACACATCAATCGTATATTATAACAATGTGTGCTAAAAATGAGGATGTGACAACTTTCACTTGGACCACCATAGCCTCGAATATTTTAATTCACTTCACTAATGCCTCAATGCACACTAGCTCATATATATTGATTCAACATAGTTTGAAATCTATCAATTTCCTTTATGAAGCATCTCAGCACAAACATGACAATCAACCTTCTCATGTAAACCATTGCATAGTTTCATACTAATATAATCTAGAAACAACTCAAACAATCTGGAATTAGACAGTCCTATACCTGCTCGATCCTAAAATTGCCCAAACTATTCTCAATCATATAACATCATACTCGTATGATCTCAATCCATCTAGACTGTTATAGTTTAGGCTTTGATACCAAATGTCATGGGTATAGATTTTAGCCCTTGATAAGGACCCCTACGACGCAAGTGTGGGATGCTTCCTAAGCCAACCTTCAAACCCTTATGGATAACTCATTCACAAGCATAACAAGCCTCGTATATGAGCATAATGAGTTCTTAAGATAGCATAATACTATATACGAGAAAGATACAATGAAATAAGAACGAGACATAAAGACTAAATAAAACTAATTACTTATCTTATTGATGAATATATTTGATACATCGATTCAATAATCTTACTCATATTTAAGTAGGAGGAATAACATACACCAAAGATAAGCCTAATAATGTTTGCCATCGCATTCAAATAAGAGTCAAGGTTGACTATTTACTCTACCTAAAAAGTATTAGAAAAAATAAAAAATCTTTCTTTAAATAGGAAAAACCTCCAACCTCCACACTCGAACCTCCAACCTCCTCTTGTTCATTCTCCTCCAACTCTTATAATCACTTTTTCTACCAATTCTCTTTTGATTCCTCAAGGCAATTCCCTCGTGGCCAGCCATGAGAAACTGCCGACCTTTTGGGGATCCTTCCACTGGCAACCAGGTATCCATCGATACTGAGCACGACAGTTAGTTGATTACGTATTTTTAAAGAAAAATATGTTTCTTTTTGTTCTTTTGCACGAAAAGGCATCTAATACGCAAAAAATTTGGAACTTTTCCATTAAAGAAAAAAAGATAAAAGATAAAAGAAATTGTTGATAGTTATCCTTAGAAAAGGAAAGAGAAGAGAAGAGCTTCGGGGTTGTTGACCTGCTGGGAGTGGCCTCCCTGAACCAGATATGGCCAGCTCTGCCACTACTAACACTATCCGAACTCCACTCCTAAAGGACATCGTCCAAGGATCCGTAGACTATGAGGGTCGACCCATTTCTAGATCCAACTCCGGAGGCTGGAGATCGGCTTCTTTCATTATAGGTAGCGAAAGAAGAAGAAGAAGAAGAAGAAGAAGAAGAAGAAGAATGGTTGGTTAAAGTAGTTGATCATAGTATACTGAGTTAGTTTGTTTGGATTGCAGGAGTAGAAGTTGCAGAGAGATTGGCGTATTATGGGATATCATCGAATTTAATTACGTATTTGACAGGGAAGCTCCGTCAGTCAACGGCAACTGCTGCCGTGAATGTTAACATATGGAGCGGAACGGTGCTCTTATTACCTTTACTCGGTGCATTCGTTGCTGATTCTTACCTTGGAAGATACCGCACCATTCTTACTTCCTCTCTTGTTTATATCTTGGTAATTTCTCTCCTTTTTTTCTTTCTTTACAAATAACATATTTTATGAAATGGAATGGAATTATGTATGGATCATGTTTTAATGGTTATTGCAAGAATTCATGATATTAAGAAACAATTCTTGAAATGAAGAAGTAAGGAGGAAGAGAATGGAGTAAGTCTGGGTATTGTTGAGAGAGTGGGAACATACACGAGAGAAGAGATTAAGGTTTCTGTTGAGTTGATTAGATATAAAAATATAATTGCAGGGACTTGGCTTCTTGACTCTATCCGCGATGCTTCCGTCTTTTCTTTCTTCCCACAGTCCAACCATGAGTTCTATTCCTTCGTTTTCCATTCAAGTGATTCTCTCCTTCTTGGCTCTATATTTGGTAGCTCTTGGTCAAGGTGGGCACAGACCTTGTGTTGAGGCTTTTGGAGCAGATCAGTTTGATGGACTAGATCCTGACGAGTGCGAAGCCAGAGGCTCATTCTTCAACTGGCTGTATTTTGGCATTTGCGGAGGGTCATTAACAGCGTCGTTGGTGTTAAGCTACATCCAAGACAACCTCAGTTGGGGTCTTGGATTTGGAATCCCATGCTGTGTTATGGTCATTGCACTTGCTGTCTTTGTACTTGGAACTAAGTCGTATCGATATGGCATCAGAGTACAGGACACTGGTGCTTTTCGAAGAATTGGTCGGGTTTTCATGGCAGCAATAGGGAACTGGCGAACTTCCCCTTCTAAAATACCTCCAGAGGAAGAAGCTTGTGAATCGCTGCCTCGCCAAAGTTTTGAACAATTCAGGTAAGAGCAACTCTGAAGTCCTTGCCGCTCTGTCTGATTATGGATAGTTCGATGACATTTGCATCTCTAGATTAGGAAATTTGATGTGCTACCCTGCCAGGTTCCTCAACAAAGCCCTCTTAGCACCAGATGATTCGAGGGAAGCTCAAAAAGTGTGCAGCCTTGATGAAGTTGAAGAAGCCAAGGCATTGCTCAGGCTAGTTCCAATATGGTGTGCATGTCTGGTATATGGCATTGTATTTGCACAAACATCAACTTTCTTTACGAAGCAAGGAGTAACCATGGATAGAGCAATTTCACCAGGTTTCAACATCCCACCTGCGTCACTTCATTCCTTTATTAGCCTTAGCATTATTTTAATTGTCCCGATCTATGACTGGCTCCTTGTTCCCATAGCAAGAGGTTTTACCAGGAAACCTTCTGGCATTACAGTGCTTCAGAGGATCGGAACTGGGTTATTTTTATCTATTCTATCCATGCTAATAGCGGCTGTGATCGAGATGAAGAGACGTAAAATTGCACAGCAATTTGGACTAGTTGATGAGCCAAATGCGACGATTCCAATGAGTATCTGGTGGCTGGGTCCTCAATATTTACTATATGGAGTTTCAGAGGTCTTCGCCTTCGTTGGTCTACAAGAATTTTTCTATGATCAGGTCCCCACTGAATTAAGAAGTGTGGGTATTTCTCTGTACCTGAGCATATTTGGTGCTGGAAACTTCCTAAGCGGCTTTCTTCTCTCTGCCATAGAGAAACTCACCGGCGGAGAAGGCCGTGATAGCTGGTTTGCTAACAATTTGAATCGCGGTCATCTTGATTACTTCTATATGCTACTCGCTGGGCTCAGCACGGTACAATTGTTGGCTTACGTGTATTTTGCCAGAAATTATGTGTATAACAATAGGTGAACTGAGGAAGCTTAACGTGAACTCCAGTGCGTTCTTGCTATTGTTATGACTGTAATGCATCTGTATAGTATGTGAAATTACCATTCTAGGGAGACCTCAAATATCCAGAGATAAGTATGAGTTCAGCTGCTGGATCCTGTAAATGTTACAAGTTGACTGTGTATAGATGTATGTATGATTATGGGATGTAAATGCTACAGTAAAATTTGCAACTGTGGATATTTACAATGAAATGTGCGGCTTTCCGGTTTCTGTAAATTGCTCGACTGCAATCTCTGAATCAGCAACCATATAGATTTAAAAGCGATCATCACTCAACATTAACTGATCATGTTACCTGTCGATTCAAGCATTCTTTCCATGATGCATCCCGGACATAGGTTACCTTTCCATGCCAAAAAGCTTGTATGCTTGATTCTATCTATTGCCTTCTCCTTCACAAGAAAATGCAACTGAGATGTCAAGAAGCAATCAAATCAATTCCATCATCTTCTTTTACGTCTCGAAGCTTCAATCTGTTCAAGCCTCTCAACAATTTCTCTCATTGATGGCCGGAAATGGGGCTCATTGTGAAGACACTTGAGAGCAAGCTGAGCTATTTCTGATGCTTCCCTGTAAGGGTATTTTCCATCTAACTTGGAATCCATCAACTTTTTCAACTTCCGTTTGTTTGATAGGTGTGGATTCACCCAGGTCACAAGAGCAAGTTGCCCTTTCGGACGCTTTTTGTCATATGCACGTAAGCCTGTTAGCATCTCTACCAAAACAACTCCGAAGCTGTACACATCACTCTTCACGTACAAATGGCCTATTCAATCACCATTTAGCATCAGAAGAGTTAACAAAATATTTAACTTAATTGCTGCAAGTAAGTGATCAACTTTGCAAAAATTTTCGACCTTCTCCTCCCTCAGAAATCATCGTCTAAGTTGCAAGTATGAAAATCGAGTAGAAAATTGAAAAAGATGAATCAATTGAATCAAGAAAAGTACTTTTCAGTTGTCAAAATGGCAATCCCAAACAGCCCTGAATAAAAGATGTATTGTGTTCTACAAGAACAAAAGAAATACCTGTCTTGATAAATTCTGGAGCAGCATACCCGTACGTGCCCAATACACTTGTTTCGACATGTGAGGAACCCGCCATGGAACCCAAAAATGCCAATCCAAAGTCTGAAATTTTCGCATCATACAACTGAAACATAATGAAAAATTAGAACAATCCCAAATGTTTATGGATTTGGTGCACTAAATTTTCAGGAAAAAGAGCAGTTTTATATTGACTTGGCGTTCATTATCACAGTACTGAAAGACTAAGCACATCCATAAGGAAACAAGACATGGACGCCATCTTAATCATTGGATACATATTAGAAAACCTTTTTAGACGACAATCCACGAATGTCGAACTTGTACCTTATCAAGCAGCACATTTGAGGACTTGAAATCTCTGTGAATAATTGGTGCGTCTAGCGTGTGCATGTAAGCCAGTCCTCGAGCCATTCCTAGAGCAATTTGGAACCTTATGTCCCATGAAAGCGGGCTAACTGAACCTCCTGCAGAAGTTTATCATACAAATGATGGAATCATTTGTTTTTCCGTCAGTAAATTCTGAATCTAATATGGTAGAACATCAAGAAAAAAGAGGTATAATGGCTCTTACTTCCGAATAGATGGTAATTTAAGCTGCCATTTTGTACAAATTCATAGACAAGGAAGAATCGTCCATCCTCTAAACAGTATCCTAACAACTTAACAAGGTTAGGATGAGAAAGCCTTCCCAGAATGTTCACCTCAGCCTGCCTCGACATGTGGACAAAGGATAAATACAGTTGTTCTAAGTTATGATTCCAAGTATATCTATTCATTAATTAAACATTTCCAAGCAATAAGCTCGATCAAGAACTTGTTTATGTATGTTGGATCTAGATGTGTTGTTAGGTTTGTATTGAATATGGTATCTTCACCGATCAATCATGAAGAACAACTGTCATTGGAAACAAGTAGACTAGAAGCATAACAGATCAAACCATCAAAAATGAACAATCAAAAGGTCAAACAATGCATAAGAAATTGACAGAAAAAGACCCACCAGCCACTCCTTGTAGCCTTGCCTGCTCCTGGTATCCAATGTTTTGACAGCAATCACCAGTTTCTTTGTGCCTTGTGATGGAACCTTCTCCTTGAACGCACCTTTATAAACTTTACCAAAACCTCCCCTACCCACCACCATATCCCTTCTGAAATTGCGAGTGGCAGCCTGCAATTGTGCAAGTGTGAAGACCTTCAAGTTTTCACCACCGATAATTCCTCCACCAGGAAGAACCTCGTCAACTATATCCCTATTGTTGGCCCCAAGATTTGTCAAACTGCTGCTTACTTGAGATACCCATGTGGTGAAATTGGTGCTTGCCACGGTTTGCCAGCTGCTGATGCTAGTATCACTGATATTAAGAGAAGCGTCATGGTTGAGGTTGGAGATGGAGGTTGGCTTCGGTACTAGTGAATGTCGTTTTGGCTTATCAACCAGACAACTCCAGCAAATTCCCATTGACAACCAAAGCTTTCTGCAGCTCTTTCCTGAGGGTTCCTCCGGTATAAAAGCACGGAGAGGGAAAAGTCTTCGTTTGACTTGTCTGAATGATGAACCAACGCAAGCCTTCCCTGCCGCCTTCCTCCCTTCTTCTGATATAATTATCATTAATCTAATTTTTTTATTATAAATTTTATAGAAGAATAATTACGTCAGCAGCAACTTTTTTTTTTAATTAAATAATTGGGAAGGGTAAATAAATATTAAATTAAAATACATTCGTGTGAAAATTCCTGGATAATGCATCATCATTCATCATTATTTACATATAAACGCCTTGTTTATTTTAATCCACTTTTTCCCACCTATATTAAATTTATAAAATTACTATTAATTATATTTTATTTTTTTTATATTTTATCATAACATCAATAATTTTTAAAATTTTTATAGAAATAATTATTATTTTTCTTATGATAAATAAGGCAAATTTAAAGCATTATTTTTATAATTTTTAAAAAAAACCCAATTAAATTTCCGTGCAAATACTTTTATATCAAAAATTTTATAAATGTGATTAAAAAATCGTGATTTTTTTGAGTTATTTATAAAAATAAAAAATGATTTTCGAACTATTTGTAAAATAATAATCTTTATTATAAATATTATTTTAATAATATTTTTATAATTATTATTTCAGAATTGATTATTTACACAGTAATCTCAAAATGACAAGGTTTGACTGATCTTCAGAATTTGGTGACAATTTCAGAAGCAGGCAAGTTAAGTAAGTACTTGTTTATATAACATAACATAACGCCATTCGAACATACTGCCATTCGAAAAGGATCCATGGCCCCTGACGCCCAAGGACCGTTTTACAGTTTGATTCTTGAGATTTCTTTTGCCAGTCCACAACTGGCAACAGGTGTTTCTTGTTCCCGCTGCTTCCTGGAAATGGGCATTAATATGCCCTTCATTGTCTTGGAAACCTCTTCTACGGGCTGGCTAGCATCAATCTGAAACCAGACAGGCCTAAATAATATCAATATTTGAATGGTAAATTATGATTCAGGTGATCGGTGGTTTGGTATTTACCCTGGTAACCTTTCCCTTGGACTCGTAGTATTCAACTACGGGAAGGGTATGCTCTTGAAAATAGTTGAACCTCTTCCTCAGTGAGTTTGGATTATCATCCACTCTTCCCTTCATTAATCACCAAAATAGTAAACTTGTTAGTACCTCGTTGCAATTAAACATCATCATTTAGTCAGAAATTTAACGTTGGAAGAATTGAACTCAACCTGATTCCGGCCCAGAATTCTCCTCTCCCTCTCTTCCTCAGAGCACTCGAAGTACAGAACACGTTCAGGTTCTACTTTTGTCTGCACAATTTTACTGGGATTGAGTTTACAGACTCTGTTTTACAACTTGTTATAAGACTCGGTTTCATCTTCCAAGATTAAAATGAAAGACTTACAGCATTCTCGAATGCAGCACGAATCTCCTCGTCACGAGGAAACCCATCAAGCAGAAATTTATCGTTTCCGCTTTCTTCGATCGCTTTCTGAAGCAATCTCATGGTTACGTCTGGAGGAACGCTTTTTCCTTCTTTAATCATGCCCTCAATCATGGGCCTGGAAATCATATTCTTCATATTCATTAACCAAACTCAAACAGAATATCGCAGGCCACATACATATACACATAAAAGGCTCTATACCCGTTTTCAGGATCAGAGTTCATAGCTCTTCTCAGAATATCTCCGCTACTCAGATGAGTGTAGCCGATTTCTTTAGCAAGATTGGAGCATTGAGTACTCTTGCCACCTCCAGGGCCCCCTGATCATCAAATATATAATAAGAACTCTATGATCCTGTTCTTTAACCACTAAAAACTAAGCTAACAGATACAATTTAGACCACTAAAAACATGGCGAATGCTATTTAAACATGCAAAACTGACACACAACTGATTCAGAAAAGTAAAAGTTTCACAACCATGCCTTGACGTTGACGACTTTACCCGCAAAGTAAATCCCATCTCACAACCAACACAAAATACTTTACTAACATCTGATCCGAGAAACGATCGGTCACTGATTCATTACATACTAAACCAAAAATGAAAGGAAGAAAGGAAGGTGACGTCGTTTTTGGGAGAAAATTCTCACCTAATACAAAAACAAAAGTAGTATTTCTCGTCAACGGAGTCTCCTTCGTCTTCTCCTTTTCAGGGACAGCTGCTTGTTCAGACAGATCATCCACTTTCTCGGGGACAATTTCAATTTCCTCGGAAACAGTTTTACTCCCGTCTTTCTCATGATCAGCAACAATTTCGTTGGTCACGGCCTGCAAATCAACGCATCGATGGCATGCAATGCATGTGGATAAATCAACAAAGAACAACGAAACCCTATAGCTTGATCTAGTAAAGTAACTTGAAAAACTAATAATCATGAATATTAGAGTCACATGATCGTTTACATCATCAAAAACTGAACCCATGAAGGCCGATTGCTGCTTTTGCGAAATCTGCGATACAGAAAGAAGGCTTTGATGAATCGATAAAACAAGATCATTGTAAGAAAATAGGGAGGGAAGAATGGAAGGAGGGGGATACTTACAGACGAAGATAGTAGTAACGGAACACTTGGTATGGTTTACAGGTGAAGGAAGAGTATATGTATAAATAGAGTAATGCAATGCAAGGATAAACCAAAAGACACAATGAAAAACTAAACAGAATAAAAGTAAATATTTATTAATATTAATTTTTTAAAAAAATAATAATAACTCCCCACCTGCCCAAGGGAAAGAAATTCACTGGTGCTGCTTCCCGATTGAACTACTATACTTATTCCCAACGTTTTGTATTCTCTTATGCTCCTCTCTTATTATATATATATATATAACAAGTATTTATAAAATAAAATGGAATATAATATTTTGAATTAATATATAATAAGAATTTTGGCTGTGGAAAAAGGGCTTGTTGAATTTTCATGCGTAGTAGAAGACTCGGAAGCATAAGCAATATATGCGAAAAGAATCCCTTACGAAGGAAGTAGTTGAAACCTGCTTTTCCTTTTCATTTCTTTTTTAGCATAGAGTAATCTCATCACTTCCCCTCCCCATGTGTTATCATTTTGATTTTCCGTACAACCTCCTCATCCCCCCTTTCTCCTTTTCCTTAACCTTTACGCAACAATTTTCTATTTATTTAATCCAATTAATTAACTTTTATTACATTTCAATAGTCTATCTTAAATAAATTGAATTATTAAATATTTGATCATATGATATAAATTTTTATATTAATTAATCACCAGGCTGCTACCGTAACTTCACTTAAATCGGTCAAATGCGCAAGTCTTCGTCCCTCTTCATTATTTTTATACTGAAAACAAGCGTTCTGGAAAACTACAGTTGGCCGACGCCGATGACTTCCAAACCTCCATATATATATATATATACTTATATGCCACGATCTTATCATATGAAATATATGCATCATGAGCTTTAAAAATTTATTAATTATATAAAAATATTACCCAGACTATAATTTTTTTTGTTATTTTCTGAATTTTTAATATCTTATAATTATAATCTCATAAATTAAGATAAATTAATCTTTAATATTCTTTACATATTTTTATTTGAATTTATATTTAAATTTTCAAGAAATTTATATTTGAATTTATATGCATTTTTATTTTTCAAATTCTTAATATTTAATAATTATCAAGTGACTGTGAGTTTATACATAAAATAGAATCTTTTTTCCTGATATTAAATTGATGATACCTTAAACCGGTGTATTTATAATGCAGTGTTTTATTTAACTTCCTAAATTAAAAGAAAAAATAAAATTGAAATAAATATAAATAAGAAAATAAAAATCTTACTCTAATTATGATCGAAAATCCATCCAAAATAAGATTATAAAGTTTATTGGAAAGGATATTAATCTTTAAGCAGTTATAATTCTTGAGCCAATAGATGTAAATTCATTCAACTTATGTAGAAGTAAAAAATAAAAAAAAAACCTTTTTTTTATATTTATTTAATGAAATTTCCCATGGGTTGATGAATATGATCAAATTATCATGTGATTTTTTTTTTTATCTAAAGTACTTCCACAATATTATAAATGAAATATCATTAAATAAATATAAAAATCTTATAGTTGTTCTTATGTGATATTCTTTTTTTCTTATATTTATATTTCTTTTCTGGTATAAATGTGATTTGTTATATAATATAATTTGATATTAATCGCTAAAATGAGGAAGTGTGAAAAGAGGATCAAGATTAGAGTTTATCAATAAATAGAATTTAATTTTTAATTTTTACATGCATATAAAATTATCAATTGTTATCTATGAATTTTAGAGGAATCCACCTCATGATATTATTTATGTATAATTTTTTTATTAATTATTTAGATAAATAATTTAATAATTTTTAATATATTTATTAGTATTAATTAGAATATAATCGTAATTATCTCGACTCTTCATTTTCTTATATTTCATTATATTTAATATGAGACACTAAATAATATTTAATTCAAATATTTATTTGGGAATTTTTTGAAATTCCAGTCTAGGATATAGTTTTTTTTAAATTTGCCAATTGTATTTTTTTTTTACAAAAATATCAACTTTTACAACATTAATTTATCATGATAAATTGAAAAATATCAAAAGATAAACTCATGAGATTTTCTAAATCAAATAACTTTCTTATCAAATACAACTACCTATCATCATTTAAAAACACATAAATATCAATAAAAAAAACCTAATTAAACACACTTACAACACACAGCCTCTATAAAAAAAAACTCAACCTCCATTAAAAACATGCAGGAAATTCAATCAAACAGTAGCTGATCCTAAACAATGAACAAGAAACCTCCAACAACTTATCCAAGAAACCTGCAACAGCTAATAGAAGAAACTACTGCAACGCAAGAAGACAACAAAAAAAAAACAAGAAAATGCAAGATTCAATACCAATCATGATTCATTATAATGGTGAATGGATTAATTCAACAAAGTATACCAATTTTCAAATTCAATACATCCTTATTCCAACTCAATATACATTCAGAAATTTACAACAAGTAATTGAAGAACAAATACAAATGAAGAATCAGAATTTAATATTTGAGATTGTATACCAATTGAAGGAAGATTATCTACCATTAAAAGTAGAAAATGATGCTATATGGAGGTTCTACATAGAAATAAAGAAAAAATGAGCAAGATTTTACAAAATATCCCCTATGTATCAGTTGTCAAAGCATCCATAATTTATCATCCAATAGCTCAAATGCACCAACAGCTGAATGTTTTGCGCGCAGTCAATCATATACCCCTAGTATGTCATATGTATACCCCTAGAAAACCAGATCTTCAATGATAGAATACTCCTCAGCTATTGCAAAGAAACAGATACTCCTCAGCTATTGGCAAAGAAACAGCATCAATTCAAATTCAACAAGAAGAACATACAGGAGAAAAGAATGCAGAAATAATAATGCAGAAATAATAACCTATCCCAAACTTCAATTCAAACCTATTCATATTAATCCAAACTTCATCAAGTTTTTTAACAAATACTTCATGTAATAAAAGATAATGAATCAACTGATGTTGCATCACAAACGATGGCATGTCTAGAAAATGACCAAAATAACTTTGCATGAACATTTGCAATTGATTATTTATCAATCACTTCTTCAGCACACTAACAATATCTATGTTGAAGCATGTATTGATTTTCGCACCAAAATGATTATTAGATGGAATCAACAAATCTCATTCCTGTAAATAAAAAAGAAATAACATCAAATAAGTTCATTAAAAATATAAACAAAGCCAAAGGAAACCACATGTAAACCAGAAGTATATCATATGTATACCTATAGTAAACCACATGTATATCATATGTATACAAAGAACATAAAATGTAAACAATAACAATTCAACATAAGATGGTAGTAACAAAGTGAAACCAGAAAAAACCTACCTAAAATCCTAAGATATCAAACCAGTTGAATAAACTATTCAACAACCACATAAAATGAAGTAAACAAGGGTTAACACAAAAAGTAAATCGTATGTAAACAATTCGTAAACCTATAGTATACCAATAATAGACATGTAAACAAACAACGTTTAAATATAACATGACAGAGAAAATAACATTTCAAAAAAAATATCATTTAAATATAATAGTGCTTAAAACAGAATAAATCAAGGAAAAATTGACCTATAAATACAAACAATATTGATAATGATAACATCATTTTAAACTAAACAAAATATAGTCAAACATATGTAAATCACACGTATACCATATATATACCAAGAATATAGAATATAAATAACAACAACAATTCAATATAACATGATAGTAACAAAAATGAAAAACAAGAAAAATAAAAAAATACCTAAAACCATAAGATATCAAACGAGTTGAATAAGTTATTTAACAATAACATAAAATGAACTAAACAATGATTAATATAAACAGTAAACCGCATATAAACTATTCGTATACCTACAATATACTAATAACAAACATGTAAACAAATAACATTTGAAAATAACATGACATACGAAATAGCATCTAAATAAAAAAAATATTTGAATATAACATGCAAGAGGAAATAACATTTGAATACAATAAACAGTGATAACATCATTTAAACCAAAATAAATAACACTTTCAATCAATTTAAAATTAATAAAAAATGAAAAAACACACCTTGCATAAGTCTTACTCAGTCCCTTTACTTGCTTCTTTAATTGCAATATCTGATTTTTTAGGTTTATTTAAAGATCCAGTATGAACCAAATTACTTGCTAAAGCTCTTTTCTTAAGAATCGGGTGTTTGGTAACTTGACGAGATGAAAGTCGAACATTCTCTTCTGATTTTTTTCTCGTAGAACCCAATTTCTTGATTTTAAAATTAACAATATTCTTTTTTCTCATCGTAATCTTTTGAAGAAAACAAAAATGAATTGTTCGTAATGAAGAAAGTGAAGAAAATTTAAGATAAAAGAAGGAAAAACTCATCAATTACGCCAGTAAGATAATGAGGCATGATTTGGAGAAAATAAGAAACTCATGCAATAGCGAGAAGTATTCTTGAAAAAAAAAGTGAAAAATGTTGTATGCATCAAAGAAATGGGAGAAAAATTTTTTGGACCGGATTTTTAGAAAATCAAATTATATAATTTGGATAATCTTGTAATTATCTCTATTTATTTTATATTAATTCTTGTAATAAAAACAGAAAATTTAAAATTTTTTAAAAAAAGATGACAAATTATAAGATTATTATTTTAATTAAAAATAAATAATTTATTTTAGAAGCCAACCGTACCAAGCATGATAGACGGAATAATAATAAATAAAGATAAA
Organism: Dalechampia spathulata; assembly: GCA_948192965.1. Classification (NCBI taxonomy): domain Eukaryota; kingdom Viridiplantae; phylum Streptophyta; class Magnoliopsida; order Malpighiales; family Euphorbiaceae; genus Dalechampia; species Dalechampia spathulata. The sequence goes on along the minus strand of CANYBF010161470.1, from coordinate 8,169 downwards.
GGCTCTTACTTTCCTTTTACCATATTTCAATGTCAAATAAATTATTAAAAAGATAAAGGAAAAAGGTTAGACCCCTTCCCTGGTAAGTAGTTAGTAATAAATAAATAAATATAAAATAAAAATATGACACGACACCGTTCCCTTAAATATACCGGAAAACCGTATCTTGCAGCATCTCTACTAAACCCTAAACCCTAACTTTCTGGAGTGAGCTTCCAATTAGATCCATCGATTTCTCGAATCTCTCTCACTTCCGATTTCTGAAACCCTAACAATTGATTGATTACGTTTTTCTTAAATTTCATTTCATTTCGTCGAATCTAAAAGGAAGATTAAATTAAACGAAGACGATGAACAGCAGTTCAGATACGTGGAAAATCATTCACATTCCTGACAAGCCACCGGTCCCTCCTAACGAGCAACCCACTGGTGAGACATTATCAGAACCTACTACACTTATAATCTAAACAGCTTGTCCGTCTTCTTGCCTTCTCTTTTCCTTTTTGCTTTCTTGAAGTTTCGGCAGTTTATTTTTCTGTTAATTTTGATTTTTCGTATATGACATGCAGTGAATGCAGTTGCCTCTGTGATTGAACCAAATATTGCCAATGCTCTTATAAGGTTAAGCTCTCAACAACAACACTTTGGATAGGAAAACATTTATTGGTTCCTTTGCTACTAAAATTGAGAATTTGCTTGGTTGAATAGGCATTTGAATAAGATAGCTCCACTAGAAAACTTTCGCCATGTTAAGCGAATACGAAAGAGAGCTATTGAAGGTTAGTGGTTTTTCTTATCGTATATTATTGCGTTGTTGGCATTGTTGAATGCATTGTTGTTTGATAGTTGCTGTAATGGTAAAAATTGGTTTTTCAGGTAAAACTCAGCTGTCAGTTATTTTATGTCTAGCTACCGAGAATGATACTCAGTCAATCAGCATACCTCAGGATGTACAAGAGCTAACCAGTTCTTACCAGTTGAGTCCTTTTATAACAAAAGTGGGTTTGTCTTTTTGCTTTCTCTACAATCTTGTCTTTTCATATATATATATATATATTTTTATGTTCCTTAGCTTCATAGTAATTGTTGCTTTCACACTAGTGGAACACGTTTAGGCTGTGTTAAAGTACATAATCTTCATGCTTATTTGATTGGAGTTTATTGATGTAGAAAGTTCTAGAATTGAAATCCTTATTAGTAATTTTAATGTTTTATCTATGTTTTAACATAGCAGCAGCATTGCTTATTGGTTTCAATCCCATGGGCATAACTATAATGCATTTTAGACGATGGTAGAGGTACCTCTAATATCACCTTAAAATATCTTAGCATCTATAATATTGTTTGTGACATGTGGTTAGATTAACCCAAATGCAGCACCTGAAGACTAAAGTGCAGTGCTTTCTTCAAAAACCAGGTTCCTTTCATTGCCTAGTCAACCATATGATAGGAAGGAATCAAGGAATATTACTAATGGTTTGCTTATTTACCCGCATACCAGGCATTAACTAACTAAATGTTGCTTCATCTAGTGTCAAATTCTTTTTTTTGTTTGTTGAAATGATCTATTATTTTCCCTGACAGATGTTATATCCAACATTACAGGATTTTGTTTTTAAGCAAACGATCAAGTCCAACAAGTCAAAAGTTTTTGAGAAATGTCATGGTGATTAAATATAACTGGTGGTACAGGGCTTTGGATCGGCAGCTATGGAATTGAGAATTTTCAAATTCTAACTTGCTGAGTCATCCAGCCGTTAAAACAATTTTAGCGTGTTAGATATGACTATATTATACTTCATGAATTCATGTTTTTTGGGCATTATGATCCTTTATGAAGTATTTTATCCATCTGAAATGATTTATGTTACTTATGTTTACACATGACTTTTTTTGTTTATATCATTTGATGTTTACACATTCACTTTATCCAATTTTAGATTTGCAAATATGCTGCAACCTCTAGAGAAGAGTGGGAAGAACAATGCAAAGTTTGGCCAACATCTTTTCATTCACCTACCTAGTGAGCTTTTCTAGTTTTCTCCGCTTCATTGCATTTGATACTTTTTGATTGGTTTTCAGTCATTTAGTGCTAACTGCTAATTTTGTGGGAAATGCTTTCTACCATTATAATGAAGTGTGACAATATTGAGCAACTTTATGTTCTTTAAGTTGTGGAGCTTCATTATAATGTTTTACCATTTCTCTTCTTTCCTTTTTGGGGAAACAGTTTAACTTCTTAAATGAGCATTTATGAATGCATCCAATAACAAACTTTTACCTGAAAGTATTGCCAAAGCCATCAGAATATTTCTAATTTTTGTTTTCATGATGCAATTTTAGTTGTTAGATGGTACTATTTATGTCAGTAAACTGGTCACTATTAAATAGAATCTACTATTAAAAGGCTGAGTATCATGAGTTGAATTATGGATCTCTCTTTCCAAGTAATTCGGCTTCCAAGAGGTGATGAGGTAAAATAAAGAGCCAAGGAGATTGCATTGATATAAATATTGAAATTGAAAATAATTGGTAGTTCCAGGCAGACACGACTCATTTAAAGCGTCTTTCCAAAGTAATAGAAATTTCAGTACAACTGTTGGTAGTTTCACTATATGATTTTTCATATACATTCATCACCAGGGATTAATATTTTTAGCTTTACTAATTTTAGTTAAATCTGTTGTTTTCTTGAATTATAGCAATATTGACGGCATTGCTGGGTTTAATGAAGAGGACTCACGGTCAGCTTTCAACTTTATGAAAATGGCTATTGACATGGCCAAATTTGGTGATGGTCTGGTAACTATTAATTTCGTTTGTAAGCCAACTTTACTCCTACTGCATGATACAATACAGAAGATTGTGTAGGTTTAATTACTAATCATTGCCATTACAGGTGAAGTCCTGCTTGTGACTTGCGTTGAATGTCTTTATTTACCAACTCATGTTTTATTCTGAAGGCTGAGGAAGTTGGGGTTGGCTTAGTTATTAGTCCTTCATCATAGTTCATTGATATCTTTCCTTGGACAAGGCATGAATCTCCTGGTCCTTGAGTACTCTTATTTATTTCCAATTGCATTTTCTTGTTTCTCCAGGTGGTCAATGCTGCATTTATAGTGGATCCTTCAGTTCAGCAGATTATTGCCAGTGGGTGTGATCAAATAATTTCATCGCATGTGTGCATGAACAATTCTCACGTTGGAAACGGCAATTTCAAAGAGTCAACCTCCATTATCACTAGTCCCAATTCTGATTTAGCAAATAATATAGCTATGGTTCCGAACAATTCACATAATAGATCTGGAAGATTAGATTTTTATGTTTCCTGTCTTAACCCATGGCAGTGGTCTCGCCAGCAACCAGATGTTGTTACTTATTGTTGTCACCCTTTACGACATGCTCCTATTGTTGCTATTGAATGTTCCGCAGAGAGGGATAGACTTATGTTCCCTGGTATGAATCATGTTGGGAAGAAGTCTTTGAAACCAGAATATATGCAGTCCTCTAGTGCAGGCTCTCCAGCAAAAAGACAGAGGACTGACGGTGGAAATGTGAGTTAAGTCTATCGCCGTAAACAACTTGCAATTGGATTTGTTTTGGGCCCCTAAATGGGGCAGTTAGTTAAATGCTTCGTAATCTTCTGATGATAGTACATATGCATTTAAGCTCCATGTTATCTTATTTCAGATTGAGGATGGGGAATTAGATTCTCATAGTGAAGAGACTCCAGCGAGGCCTTATCTGTGCACCGGTTATGACATGTACATGGTTTGGGAGCCATGTACAATGTAAGTTTGTCAAACCTATTACTGTATCCGCTTCTTCGTCATCTCTTCTGCTTATAGAATAACCGTGCATGAGAAGCAAATGCAAATGCTTCTGAACTTTTCTTAGCTTTCAGGATCTGCATTTGTTGCAGATTTCTGCAAGTATATGTTCTGCTACCTGAGTTGGCTGCTTGTTTGGTCAAAGTTGGTAAAGGACTCTAGCCTTAACACAAAAAGGAAAAGGAGAAATGGGAAAAAACCATTGGTTTGAGCCTAAAAACAAGAACATAATACCAAGCAAGAAAGATTATTTCATAGACCTCATTCATTGGATCTGAAACTAATTAAAGTACCTCACAACCTAGGTATTAATGGTTGCAGAAAAACAGAAATAAGGAAAATTACAGATAAGAATTACAGCTTTGAAATAAATATTGCTAATTGGTTTAACAAAATATGTTACATTGGTGACAAAGATAGTTGAGTGGATTTATGAACTAACAATATCCAATGAGAAAACTAAGTCATCGTTTGTTGTTGAACAATTATTTGTGAGTGAAGGTGTGCGATGGGTCTTGTTCATCAAAGAATTAGGCGGATATTTTATGCATTCCCGAATCCAAATGCTGGTGCATTGGGGAGTGTCGAGAGACTCCAGGGAGAGAGAAGCTTGAATCATCATTATGCTGTTTTCAGGGTGATTCTGCCTCAAGAGCTTCTTTCTAAGTCTGAACCTGCCGGAAGAGTTGCTGGCTTAGCAGATTCTGGGCAAAATGTTACTTGTTAACAAGAATGTCACTCTAAGGGTTGATAGTTAAAACAACTCTGAGCCATGCCAACTTCTTAAAAAGATTTCTACCATAAACTATTTTCTTCAACTTCGTCGTCATTAAATTATTATTTATGCTCTCCATGTTTGAAGAGCTTTTCTTACTTTTTAAACATTTATATGCTAAAACTACTGACTTCATTGAAAGTTCAAATGGATACTTACAGCCTGAGAGTAATTTTTTACCCATAATGGATTGTGTTGTCACATTCTCATTTTTGATAAACACTGTTGGTATATATGTATGATGTGCTATAATTTATACGTGTTGAATTTGAATGATGATATGGATTTAAATATATGAATTATGATTTCTATATGAATTATGCATGTAATGATAAATAAATGATGTTCTATATGGTATATGAATTTATGATGAAATGATGGAATTTTACAAGACCATTGAAAAATGGTCGATCGTATTATATAGTATGATAATAAAAATACGTATCGTCGAAAGGATGATTTAACGATTTAAAGTCTATGATAATTCAAATGATATATTGTTGATAAATAATTGACGAGAATAAATTATCAAGTACATTTAAAATAATTAAGCGTCATTAATTGGGATAAATAATGGATCATATAATTAATCGATCGTGCAATTGATTGTATAAAATAAGATATCTAAATTATTTCATACATATATGAATTATGCGTATAAATATATGAGAAGTTATATGAAGTCTAAATATGGTAGTTGAGAATATAATTTCATGTTATCGTATAAATTAATACAAGTATAAATAATTTATATGAATGGAATATATACGTATATATGAGTGTATATACGATATGAAATAATTAAATGCATATGAATGCATAGTTGAACTATGAATTATAAATAATATACATAATTGATAATTATGTATAATTATAGAAATTATAATAAATATATACGTATAAATTGTATACGTATAATACGAATAAAAATATAAATTTGTATTTAATGGAATTATTAAATTAGTATCATTTTTGAATATTGATGATAGTATTATTTTAATTGGAGTGGATTGATGATGTAGGATAATGAGGAATAAATTTAAATGAAAAAGAAAAGGATTATTAGGATATTTGAATTATTTTAATAAAAAATAAGAAATAAATAAATAATGGAAAATTGGATTATTGAATATTGGAAAATGATATTTTATATGGTATAGAATATTGTGATAGTGGAGTAGTATTTTAATGGTATATTGATATTGGTAAGTGGAGGATGGAATATTATGTTAGTGAGATGTAAAAGAAATATTATTTTAATTGGTAGTGGAAAAATATGGAGGATGTATTTTAATAAAATATTGAGTATGAGGTATGTATTTGGTATAAGAATACTTAAAAATGGAAGGTGATTGAAGGAAATTAAGGTATATACGTATATGGATATGTATAGGGGGCTAAAATAAGGTTTTGAGGGTGTATTTGGACTTATGGCTTGGATGCCCTAAACCTAATATGCCTTAAACGAATTTTTCTTTCATTTTGGTCATTTGGCACACTCATTCTCCTCTTGGCCGAAACATATTGCTCTCCTCTTTTCCATGTTCCATTTTTCTTAAGTTATTCAAGTTATTCTTACACTTTCTTAAGCCTAAACAAAAAATACAGTCATTATATCTTCTAAAATCTTATGTTCCTTGATTCTACTATATGTTAAGATCATATACAATGCAAGAAAACATGTTTTTCCTTTGATTTACCTAAAGGCCGAATTATATTACTCTTGGAGCATCAAAACCGCATATGTTTTTTTTTTTCATCCATCTTTAAAGCAACCGAAGCAAGTTTCATGAAGGCTGAATTATATTGATCTTTTAGCTACTAAACAACAAGTTTATTCTTCATTTCTTCAAGATCATTGAGAAGGCCGAACCATATTCATCATTTGGCTGAAATAATTGCTTGATTTGAGTTCAAAAATCAAAAGATCTTAAAGATCTAAGAGTAAGCCGCACCTCCTTTAGTATTTGACTCTTATTTTATGTCAAAAATAATCATTGGTATACTTATATTTCATGAAGGTTGGGAGTAAGCAAAAAGGGGAAGCTTGAAACGCAAGGAAGTTCATCTTTTAGTATGGATTTGAGTTAATTTATTTATGGTAAGTGTTAGTAAGTTAAGTTGGGTTATAGATCTAATTGATTTATGATTTTATGGTAATATTTAGTAGTTGGCCAAATTAATTATGTTAGAAATACCATATGGTCGAATGGTATATGTTGTGAATCTATGATTTTTAGTTAATTATTTGGTATATTAGATGATTAGGTTTATAATAATGATGAATAAAATGAGTGGTGTTATGTGGGTGAGTGTGTGATAATGATTTTATGTTTGGATGAATTATATATGAAGAAAATAATTAAGGATGGTAAAAATTAAAAGATGATTAAAAGAAATGGATGAAAATAGAAGATTTAAGCTTAAGATGAATTTTTGGAATTAAGTGAAAATATAATTAATTGATGATTTTGGTTGAATGTTCATAGTAAGTTCATAAGATGTTCATATGAAAAAGAAGATAAGAACATGAGTTTGATATAATTTTGGTAAGATTTGGAATGTTAAAGTTATTTGTGTTTAATTAATTAAATTGGTGGAAAATAAATATTAAGTTAATATTAAGATATTCATTTATTAATTTGTTGAGAAGTGGAAATTAGAATAATTGAGGTAATGGAATTTGGAATATTAATGTAGTGGGATTAAAAGTATGATATTAAATTTTTAATGGACAATTATTGGAAACATAAGGAATATTCTTGTTTAATGGAATTTTTAGTGGATTTAAATGATAAAATATAAAATGGTTGGTTTAGTGGAAATAAAATATGTAATGATTGGTAAAGTGGAATTTAAATATGATAAGTGGAATTTGAGTGGAATGTGAATGGGAATATTTGGATAAGTGGAATTTAAAGAAATAATATTTAAATGTTAAATGGAAAATTATGGAGACATGTGATTAAATTAAGAAAAGTATTTAAGAGAATATTAAATATGGAACATGTGATTAAATGAAATAAGGATATTTAATTGGGAGAAATAAATTAAGAATTTATGAATGAAGATTATTTAAGTAGAAATATTATATTGAGAAATTAAAGTAAGTTATTAAATTAAGAAAATGGTATTAAGTTATATTAATTAGAGGAATTAAAAATTCTTAATGAGTTAAAGTAAGAGATAAGATAAAATTGGTGGATTGTGATGAAATAAGGTATTAAGAATATTTTTAAATGAAAAGATAAATTGAATAGTTTAAGGATTTAAATGAGATAGTGCTTTGTGTAGAAAAATAGTACTAAGATGTAAATAATTAAGTAAAGGATTTAATATCCTAAAGAAATTTAAAAAAGGATTAAAGTGATATAATTAAAGGAATTAATTAAGTGAATAAGATAAAGAAGGTGATAAGATTTATGAAAGTGATTAAGAGAATTAAATGAGTGGAATAAGATAAGATGAGATTTAATTATATATTTAATGGATAATGCCTTAAATAGTAAAACGGTATATGGATATTAAATATGATTATTAATTATTAAACGATTTAAGGATAAG